>JAPYYQ010000740.1:0-50805 GCA_030522585.1 Anagyrus pseudococci | reverse complement strand
GTGTCTTCGTAATTAAAAACCTTCAAAACGTCGAGAAAACGCAAAATTACGGAATCGAAAATTTTCACCGTTACAAAGCTTTCTCTTTGAGAAAGCAAATGTAGGCGGATTAATGACGAAAGTGGCGACGCATCGCTCTTCCAACTCCAGTCCCCCCCTCCCTCTCTCTCTTTATCTCGGGGTAGAGGGAATACGAAATTGCCTCGATGCTCCCTCCCCCTCTGCGTTTATATCTTTGGAGATGGATATCGCTAGGCTTAGTTTAATTTATTGAAGCTAAAGCCTTTGCGTTGCCGCTGCGACGGATGATGGAAGCGTAGAGAGTGTTTGCTTTTATCTGTCGTCTGGATAACAAAAAACACTTGTTCTTGTTGTTCTTGGGCTTTGCATTTTCGGGGGGGTGCTTTTTTTCCGAGCTGCGTTTCCGCGAATTATATTTCGCTCGGTTTGTTTGGGCATAAATTAATGGTCGCCGGTGTTGAATCAACAAGTACCCGCGGCCGAAATTTATTTACGCTTATTGTTTACGCAAGATTGCCGCGTGTTTTCTGAAATAACAAATCGAATCGACAACGCCGGCATATTGGCGATAAACGTGAACTTGGTTGAATTATCCCGATAATATGTGAAATCTCGAAAATAAGCTTGGGAAATGTATTCTTTAAAGATTGCTCGGCAAAGTTAAAAAAAAAAGAGAAAAACCGAGATTGACACGTGATTTTCATCGCTCAACCCAGATTCGCAACAATCCTCGAAATCTTAAATAAAGAAAAAAAAATCTAGAGCAAAAAATAAAAGAGAAAGAAAGAAGATAAAACATCCGGAGATTCTTCATTATTAAAATCCAATCAGCTTAAGACTTTATCTGAAAAGCAAGTAGAAGCAGCAGCGGTAGAACCCAGAAATAAGGAAGAAGCAAAAAAAAAGAACCAAGGCATCGGGGGCTCTTGGACTTTTGAATTCGCCTCGACAGCAATAGTCGAAGCGTGCCAAGCTCGCGTGACTTCTACCCCGCCCCTTAATTTCTCCGTTTGCGTATACACGTAAGTGTGTAGAATCGATTAAGCTCGTCAAGGACGTAAAAATTCCAGTTCAATCGGAAAGGGAGAGGGAGAAAGACGAGATTTCGTCGTAGCATTAAAGCCGCAAGAACAGGGGTCTGCGAGAAAGCTTTCACAGTGGCTGATTGCGCTTGTCCCGGGAGCTTGAATATATGAATCCTAGCGCCGGTGTCGCGAGCTTCGCCGAGAGCTGAATATTTTATTCGGCCGACTGGTTGGAGAGACCGCGAGATACTCCTTCTGGAATTTGTGTCCTCCCACTCTGAAATTATTTAAATTATTGAAGGCTCTTCTGGAAATTCAATGGAGACTCGCGAGCCAAATGACCGTACACGCTTGGGTTTAATGAAAGAAGCTTCGTTTATTCATATATTGCTTTGCAGATTTGAGCCGAGCGAAGAGAGGGAGCTTTATTTTTTAACGTAGCCTCTCTACGGCGATTGGTGAAAAACGATAACAAAATAATAATAATAACAAACTACCTCGTTTTACTTGTAAATCATATGCAAATGCCACGAACACACATACACGCACACGTACACTTATGCTTTTTGTTCAACTAAACTATGTCGTATACTGGATTGTACAGCGTATTAATTTTCAATATTAATTTTATTTCCGCAACTACATCAGCTTAACTACATCTATAGCTTCCAATGAACATGCACGTAATCCAAAATCAAAACTACCGTCTACCAAACGTTACCACAAAACAAAGAAGAAAACCCAAATTACAAACTTAACGCAACGCGATCGAACCCAAAGGCGACATCTCGCCGCGTACAGAGCTACATACATACATCAAGACAAACGCCCTCGGCTTTCGTTAACAATTCCGCGCGCGTGGCAGAGAGTCATCCCTTTCCCCCTGATTTCCCGGGGAGCCGAGACAGCCCGTGAAATCCATCCCGTATTTGCAATGCAATTCGCCAGCATCAGTCCCGAACACGCACTCTCTCTCTCTCTCGTAACAATTTCCAACTCATACGAGCTTGCGAGCACCTGTTATCCAGAATTTACAGCTACGCATTATAAAGCTTTGATTATCAGCTGTTCGTTTATTCTTCAAAGCCAGGCAGCAGCCTACGCGGCTGTCGGGCAACTTGACGCTGAAAGCTCAACGGAGACCAAAAATAGAGTGTACAGAGACGCTCTCGCACAAAGCTCACAGAGCGCTAAGAGGGAGGGGCAAATCGATGCCGCATTGTTTTCGCACGCCCTCACCGAGTTGCTTCCGCTCAAACGTCGAGCATAACACCGGCTCGTGTGACTCCGCGTGACTCGAAGCTCAACAGAGCCTCGGGGGGAGAGCTTGAGCGCTGGGTGTTGCGATTTAACGGCGCGTTTTGCGGTCTATTTGCAAAGCCTCTGTATGACTTCGCGCTGGCTTTGACGCGGCTGGATCAACCAGCGACGTTTGCTCCGATTGGTCTTAATCGCCCGAGCAATGCGCTTACTTTAAATTCTCTCGAGCGAACAGTTTTTTGTTTTCGTACTTTGCAGGGACAATAGACGAGTATAGCCTTCCATCTCAAAGCTCGTCAAGTCCTTTCGCTTTTTTTTCGCGAAGTGACGAAGAAGAAAAATCAGGGGAATGGGTATCAGAGGCAGTCAGACTCTCAGCCGCTGCAGTATAAGGTGGTCGCTCTTGTTTGAAAAAGGCTTCGGAGCGCTGGGTTTATCGAGCTTGCAGCGAGTCAGCCGTAATCCGTCGACAAGTCCCCGTCCTCGACGCTGCAGAAAGGCCCGCCGGTCTTGACGTCGGGGTACCACTTGTCACTCACGAATTTCTGCAGATAGTACACTTTGTACCTGCGGGGCGGGGGGAAAACGTCAGCGGTGTGCGTGCACTGCTAAGCGTCAAAGGTTCGCTTTGATCTCTGACTCGAGCTTTAGCGATTCAAATTTTCTGTCTTTCTCTCTTTTTTTTGTAATGAGCGCTTAATTTAGTAATAAAAAAATCTTTTGTCATTTTAAATTTACACGCGAGGTTAAATATTCAGTGCAATTTACCGCGAAATGGCAGAATAAAAAGGGTAGAAAATATTCACGCTACCTCAAATATTTAACAATACGTTTAAAAAAAAGCGGCGTGACTATATTCGGAAAAACGTGGGAGGGAACAAAAATATTATTACATTTCCGCTTAATAAAATCCCGCGGCTCCGCTAAAAATCACCATTAAACGAAAAAATATTTCGCGTGGGTGGTTCGCTTTATTTTCGCTATTCCGCAAGCTCTAAAAGCTTTCGCGTTGAGCTCGCTATTTAATTCACGCCGATAATCGCGGCTATCCGATCGGCAATGCAATTTCAACCGTTTCATCTATAAACAATTTCCCAAATTTCCAAACAACCCACCCCCGAAATAATATCTCAATCCACAATACCTAAATCCTTGCTCGGGATCCCCGGCAACGTGGCACTCGATGTTCGACCACCGCTTGCGCAGCACCAGCGGCTCGCCTCGTTGGCCCTCGGGCGGATAGACGAGCATCCGTCGCAGGGCCGCTCTCTGCCTGCCGTCCCTCGGCTTCACCACCCTCGGCACTCGGCTGTTCGACTCCAGCGCTTCGCCGGTTGACGACGTTATCGGACTGCAGCAGCTGCTCGAGCTCAGGGACAGTCGGCCCAGCTGATCGAGCAGACGAGCCTCGGCGCTGTCGCGCGAGCTTTCGCTCGGTAGCGCTTGGTAACGTCCCCTTTCCGATCTACGCTGGTACGGACGGTCCCGGAGCTCGTACGACGAGCACTCGATCGAATCTAAATATTCGTTAATTATATTTATTCATCCCAATCAATTTTTTAATAGAACTTACCGGCGGTATTTACACGACGATCCAACGACGCGGTGAACTTCCGCCTGCACGACGAGCCAGTGCTCACAGTCTCGATAGTCTTGATGTCCCTCTTCTCGATGTACCTCTTTCTCTGGGCCTCAAAGTCGATCAGCGAATTCTTTCCCTTGTTAGGACTCTTAACCCGGTAACTCCGCTCTTCTTTGTAATAGCGACTGGTGCGCCGATTGCGCGGCGTCTCCGAAGACACGATGGAGCTGGGGGTCGAGGATTGCCTGGTTTTCTTAACCTGCCGGGATTCCCCGTAGCCCAAAGAGGGATAACTCCGCTCGGTCTTGCCGCTGGCTCGGCTGCTGTTTCTATTGTAATTTTGGTGTTTGGCGCTCGAGTAGTCATTGCGATTCTTGGACGATTCCTTCTCGAAGTTCACTCGTTTCTCCAAACCAGCGTTCTCTGCAATTGATTTATTTATTTGTTTATTCTTTAAAAAAAAAAACTCGACGAACAGGGCGTACTTTTGCTCGGCGAAGCGGGCGATCTGAGACAGGAGGTGGGCGAGTCGGAGGCGGTCTCGGCACGGCGCCGCTGAAATTTCTGGATTATGGCGGTGGCTTTGAGCAGGGCCGCGTCGTCTTCCGGCGAGGTCACGAGGATCCTGTTGCGCACCTCCGACGGCCCTCGCCTCCTCCGAGCGTGATCCTTGTTGCCTGAACTGCAAACGATATTTTTCTTTTAAAAAATTCCGAGCAAGTGATAAAGGCTAAATAAGCTTGTTTAAAAAAAGAAACATGAGAGTCACGTTATTCAACGATGTATAATTAACGCAACAAAAAAAAAGTGTAAATGAGAAGCAAGTGGTAATCTAACCTATTGGGCGACCGAGAAGTCGTCTCGTTGGCTTTTTTATGGCTATCGCAGTATCTGCAGATCCTCGCGTGCTGTGAGTAGCTGTGCTGCTGGTGAGAGGCGCGATCGCTCGGCCGACTCATGCCTCGTTACCCGCCGATTGCCCGGCGGCGCTCGGCTTCTTCTTCATCCTGACGAAGTAGCGGCGGGGCGCGATCAGTGCCCGGCAACATGGCCGCCCGGCTATTTTGGTATCTCCGTTGCAAATTTTCTGTGAACCGCTTTCCCGATCGCGCGAGCCTCGAACAGCACGTAAGACTCCGAGAGATTTTTAACATTTTTTTATTCTTTTATTTTATTTTTTTTTGTATTGTTCCTTTTTTGTGAACACACGGTCGAAGCTTCTTTATTCGTTCTCGGTTATCTCGGGATTTTTGTCTCTTTCTCTCATTTTCGCTTTTGGAACGTATAGCTTGTATGTGTCTTTGGATTTACGCGACTACAGGGGAGGGTTAGCACTTGTTTGCCTTAAAATTTAACGGTGTCGCTCGCGCGTGCCAAGCCTCCCTCCCTGTGTTTACCCGAAAAATTCGTTCGCGGAAGGTAAAGACGTTTGTTTTTTTTCCCTTAAAAATTTCGATCGAAACACTCAAACGCTTATAACCTTAACAACAACGCGCACATATATATATTTTCCGTAAATATAGTCGATTACGCGAAAAAAAAAACAAACAACGCCAAAGTTTAACTGTCAAAATCCGTCTTCACAAAAACGCTCGTTTCTCTTGATAAGTAATCATTAAAACTGCGACGTGTGTCGCATACGCAAAACAAAAGATACTGGCCTTGGGTACGGAGGACGAGGGAGTCGAGCCGAGGATGCCGCTATTCGTCAACAGGTTCAACCGACGCTGGAGAAACCTGAAGGACTCCCTGCTGTCCAGCCTCGAGACGCAATACATCGAGATCGTGACGATTATAGTGTTCGGGACCGTCTGCTACACCGTCAACCGGCGCTGAAGCGCATTATTTCATCCCCTCTTCGCACCCTCGGCACGCGCTCCCGTTTCTTTTGAAAGGCAAAAGAAAAAGCATTTTACACCGGACTTTATTACGATCTTTATTCCGATATGGCGAAATAAATTCTACTGCTTTGTCATCCCGTATCGCACGTGCGACTCTCTCTCTCTCTCTCCTGTATATCTCCTCGATCTTTTTTTTTTTTATGAAGCAAATTTAAAAAAAGGAAAAAGTATCAACAACACAGCGTTACGTTTATTTCGACTCGACCAGCTCGCCGACAGCTCCAACATCGTTGGCTTACTCGATTGAAACCTCGGTCGTTCTTAAAAAAAAAAAAAGGTGGACGAGGTGCGAAGAGACTTTAAGTGCAATCGCTCCAGGTTAGCGTCAGCTCGGTTGATCGATACAGTCGCCGGATTATTCGCGGCACTTGACAATTTAAAGGCTGGCCGATTTGAAAAGCGAAAGCAGCCCTACGCTCTCTCCCTATCCGTTACAAGATTGATCGTGCCATTTTACCAGGGGGGGGGGTCGATCGATCTTACTTTGGCGAGCCGCGGCTATACTGATTTACCGTGTCCCGCACCGAAATTGAGCCCTCTCGCTAAGTAGCTTCTGGCTCGACCTTATTCACCTCGTGTACACGATCTGATAGTACACGCGGGGAGGGAGGGGGCTAACTAGTGCTTGTTAATTTTTCAATCGAATATCAAACGGCGCGTATACATAAAAGCAAGACACGCGCGTGTTGAAACTTGGGGGAGTTTATTTTACCGGCGGTATACAAGCGTCAGTCGTTTTCTCGTTTTGACGGCTCTATATTGTATATATAAGTTTCCCGAGTTATATGCTCTTCTTATACATACATGCATACATCAGACGAACGGGGATATACAGAGGGGCTCGCTCTTTGTTTGCCTCTAGACGCTCGCGGGTGTGGAAGACGTGCTGTGGCCCCGAGAGGGGGAGAGCGCCGCGAGAGGGTTTCGTTTAGATAAGACTCTCTCTATATCTCTTTCTTGAAGCACGCGTTTATATTGGCACTTGTTTTTTTTTTGGTTTTTATAATAGTGAAAAACGACGGCTATTTCGACGGGACTCGAAGATTTGTGTCCGTTCTTTAACAGCCGTCGAATTTTCACTTTAAAAGCGCGAGCGTTATGTATTTATATATGGGCTGCGTACCAGCTGGCAACTCTATATTTGCATGGGATAACAAATTATTATGCTCGTATATCCCTCGAACCACTTACCAGCTCTCGTCCCTATATATTTCTTTTCTTTTTCACTATCTATCACGAGAGCTAACGCGTTATAACGAAATTCCTCCGACTCTAACGCACAGTGTGTGTATACGAGCAAAGAGGGAAGCAAAATTTAGCCGAGGCAAAAGAAAGAGTGAAAACAAAAAGAAGACGAGCGCAGGCGTGTGTCCAAGCAAAGTTGAGTGCAAAGGCCCTACACCGAAAATCCCTCTAGCGCTAACGAAAATCAATAAGACTTTTCTCGGGACACGCGCGCGCTTACACACACACATAGGGGGGGGGGGCGTCTCGTGTGGATACGCGAATCAAAGAGAAAATTCGGGCTTTGTACGTCGTCTAAGCGCCGGATTACACGAGCCAGCGGTTTCGAACCTACTCTCTCTCTCTCTCTCTCAGGCTGGTGAGCCCCTCTCTTTGACGCTGTCTCCTGCTAAACTACGCGCATCAGCCGAGGCCTCTCATCCCTTGTGCTCCTCCGCAACTCTGAGAAACAGTAGGAGATCTAACCGGAGGGGTGGGGGGATATCGTGACGTTTTAATTATGCGATATTAACTGCCTGCTGTGCTCTTTCTCTCTCGTATAATGATATGCATCTGGTGATGGACCCGGGGGGCTTTTGTGACGCGAGAAAATATGAGGGGGGGTAGAGGTGGACAGTGGTTTATGACGAGTTGTTAAGATAGCGGACGGTTATTACGGACCGGTAGAGGACGCGAGGGGAATTTTGAATTTAGGGAGAGAGGGGTTTTGTAAATCGGCTGGACTTTCGAGAGATTTTTCAAAAGGAGGAGACGGGGGATATATAACGTTATTAGGGATCATCGTGTGTGGGCTCGCTCTTTGTCTGGGCAGTAGATAGGATATGTGTGGGGAGCGTGACGGATATGCGCTTGCGGCTGGCGATAAGTAAAAGCTGCGGTGGGAAAACGCTTTGGTAGATTGTAATCGGTCACGCTGAGGAGAGAGAGAGAGAGCTGGAGGAATAAAAAATGCAAATAGCTGGATCGATGAGTGTGCCGTTGGAGAAAAAAGGAGTATTAGCGTTAATAAACGCAGCTTTCGGGCTTTTTAAAAATTCACGCCGATTATGGGTTGGATTTATTTTTAAAATCCAGCGGGCTGCGGACTTTTTGTTGTTCGTACATACCGGGGATTTATAAAGCAAAGTGGCGGAGGGTGCTTATTTGAATAACAAAGGAAAAGTCAAGGGGAAAATGTAAACGTCTGGTCAGACATACCAGCCGATCGATCGGTACGCACGGGCTAACGCGCGTGGGTGATCGATGATTTCGCGCTGAATCCTTTATGCGCCGCATCCACCGCTGCAAAATTAAGCGCTTGTATGAAAGAATAAGCATTAATCAATCGGACTATCCGAGAGGGGAGAGCGGTATAAGTAAATTAATACGAACGAGCGTTAATAGACGAATTTCGCTGCGTCTGGGCGAGAGAGAGACTACTCGTTTTATTCATGGCGCCGGGTATACATCGTTATACGAATAACTTGTTTTCTTTTCTCTCTCTCTCCCACGTACAGTTTCACTTCGGAAAAACGCTGACGTACACATACGTCCGTGCTACTATGGACGGGTTATTTATTATACCGATATACGTTCAATCGTTAACGAGCCCATATACGATCCGAGAGTGAGAAATTCGCGCGGGCGTTGGCGTTGTAACGCTTCTCTCCTCTGTCTCGTCGCCGGGGCTGTTAATTAGACCCGGCAGCAATTGCGTTAATTATTGCCGCTGTGTCAAAGCTCGCTCGTCGCGGCCCTTACTACTGCTCCCTCTCTCACCGAAATTGAGTTTTAATTTATTTACAATAAAGCTCGACACACTGTTTGCTCGTTGTACATAGACATCTACGTCTTTATGTACGTATAGGTGCGAAGGGATAAGGTGTATTTATCGCGTCTCTGTATGGACTTATTTCTGTGGCGAATAAGACCGTCGTTACAATGAAGAAAATTCCTCTTACGTAAAGTTGCCGCAACTTCTCTCTGCCTCTCTCGAGCGAGAATCTCTTAGGGGCCTTGTTGACACGGATGTAGCAGAGTCGTAATTATCAATACATCATTAGTAAATAAATGATCGTTATTACTTTTCCACGCTCCCGCGTTGAATAATACGTTACGTCGGCGCGTCTTATACAAATTACATGATATATAGATATACGCGGCATAATGAAAATTTTATATTATAATACACGCGCGCTCGCGTCAGACGTTAACTGTGTGTATATAAACTATTTCAATTTATGATTTTCTTACGAGCCGTCCGAACATTCATTTTCATTTGCGTAATAAATGGGATGGGGTGCGGGGGAGAAGGGATATGCGCGATAAAATTAACGGACGAGCTTTATGCGTTATATATAGCGGCCGGCATAAAAACATGTAATTAAAAATATTCCAAAGTTAATGCGTTACAGATTTATATATTTCTCACCCCCCTAACCCCGCACCTCTTACGTCTCTCGTGCTACCGTAAACTTTCCCGAAACTCCAGCTTTTTGTGCCGCCCCCGCGCGTCGTGCAGTATAGCCGCAACAACTCTCTCGCGCGCAAACCAGCGCGTACACGCACACATGCAAATTATTCTAATTCATTAAACAAAGCATGCGCAATCCTTATCTCCCCTGCCGCCCCTCGTTTCTTTTTTCTCCTCCGCCCATTACAACTTCGTTCCATATCCCCGTAGCAGCAGCTATACGACCGTGTCCTTTTCATTTTATTAAAACCAATAACGTTCGCCCTTATCTGCCCTGTCTCTCTTTTCTCTCTATTCTTCCAGAGGCTCGTTCTCTCTCTCTCTCTCTCGGAAACTTTTTGCAGCGCGAAAAGTTCGCCCCGCGTTTCACCATTGCAGAGAATCCCCCTTCAGGCTACTACTGGCAAATGTACGAAATTTCCAGCCGGAGAAATAGCTTTCGAATTATAAATTAACGCGCTCGGTTTACAGAGCCGCCGAGCGAATTATATCCCGGAATTTTCGAGACTGATGTGTGCGTTTACGAGATCTGTATTATTACGCCGATTTACGGAGCTTTATCGGGATCTATTGTATAATTAATATACCAAAAGTTACATGCATCTCTCGACTTCTCGTTTCCAATGATGCAGGAATCCGCGCGTCTTTGAGATCTGACCACACGCGCGTCACTAATGTTTTTTCAAGCAAGAGACGCCGCTGTTTGCCAAAAGGGACAGAGCGTGGGTATCCGGCAGAAGCTTTATTGGCAGGAGAGAGGGAGAGAGGCTGCTTTGGCAACCTTTTCGACGGCTGCCTTTATTATTACATCGGGATAAATTGTTTCGAGGCTTTTGTTCGCTGCGGCCGCGATATTGAATATGATTTTGAGGGAAAAACGACGAGAGCGGGAGAGTTTGTTTGTTGTAGAATGTAGACGCTTTTTTTTGCCAGTTCGCTTTTTGGAATTGTTGATGCCGAGGATGTATACCCGGCGAGTTTTGTTTTTACAGTCATTTTTGGCTGGACTATTTGTTTTTCTGTCTCAATGGGAAGGAATTTAAGTTGGAAATTTTAAAGGAATTTAAATTTTTATAACGATTATGTGGAGAAAATTAACAGTACAGGGCTTATCTGGCCTGTCCTCCCTCTTGTTGCATAATACCAGCGAATTTTACCTAGTTCTGCACGAGAGCGTACCATAGAAAACTTGGCGTTCATTCTTATAATAGAATTATCCGATGGGCGAGCCTTGAAACTTTTTTTTCCCCTTCAACGAATTTTCTTTGTTTTGTTGAATTTTGCTATTTAACGCTAGGGGATTCCTCTATTATTAATCCAAATTAATTTAAAATAAATTTGTTGCGCTTATTATAAAACTCGATTATTCGAGGAAGAAGCAAAAAAAGAGAACGGCAAAAAACGTATTTACAATTTAAAAGATGAAAAAAGAGACAACTTGCGTCTTTGTCCTCGGTATTGACATTTGTTTCAATAACCCTCTATAATCGGTTATTCAAGCCTGAGGCATCAATATCTGCCGAGTCGATGTAACCTTCAATTAATATCCTATTCAAATGCGTGTCTCCACAATCAGGCATTGATTTTCCCTCCCGTGATCGTCTCGTATTATTACGCTTTTTTTTTTATGTTATCGCGTTTTAACTTTGAAGAAGAAAAAAATTCACAACAATAACGTATCGAGTAAGTTTATAACGACTATTTTTATCCCGATTCCCCGTTATTTTTCGAAATTTTTTGAAAAAAAAAAACGCTCGAGCATAATAACGAGGATATCCAGAATACCGTTGTAATAAAAGAAACGAAGGCCCCTTATTTCCGGTTATTATTTACGCGCAGAGTTGCATTCGGGTCAAGGCGGATTCGCCCCCATGGCTGGGGCATTTACAGAGAGATGCACATTTTCGTCACGATAATTGGGTATATAGAATCGCACGCAGAGAGAGAAGAAAGAGCGGAACGCTTAAAGTCAAGCGTAAACGCATAGTGCCACGGGTAAAATAATCAATAAGGTGAAATGCTGGAGCATCGCTGGTCGCAGAGCCGATGCATCCCAGGCTGCTATTTTTATGTATACGGCAGGGAAAACGCGAAGAAATCGAAAAAAAATGATAAATATAAAAAAAAAAAGACAATGCAACGTTAGTTTTACACAACTCGCTGCATACACACACATCCCCGAGCTACATCCTTGTCCCTAATACGAAAATAATTCATCTTTAAATAACTCAAAAAAAAAAGATACCGCGAGAAGAGATTCGCGGAGTGAAGAGATTGCGAAGGATTTCCCGAGGAGACGATGCTTAATTCGCCCGGGCAAGAGGAGATAAGAGCCGGAGGGACAGGTCCATAAATAACGGGACGAAAAATAATGATGAAAATTCCGCGAATAGAGTAGACGTTGAAGAGCCCTCGCGTAGCGAACGCGTATAATCTCGAATGGAAAAACGTAGGATAAGGGGGGAGGGGGAGCCGATGTCATTGCCAAGCGCAGCGAATTACAAATAGCCCACTCAAGCTCGCGCGCGGCTCTGATGGCTACGTTCGTCGCGGCGGCCTCCATCAACCCCTCGCGCACATCCTTAAGATCTATTATGAAAAGTAGCTCCTTGAGAGAGAGCGTCCAAGTGTGTGTGTGTGTGCGGTTGGAGCATGAATTTTTCAGTTTTCTTCTCCTCTCGCCTCCCCGGACGCATTTCCGCGTGCTCGCAAGCAGAAAGGAAAGTGGGGGGGGGGGGGGAAGAGCGTACGACTGCACGGCGCCGGGTAGGAAAAAAGCTCTCTCTCTCTCTCTCTCTCTCTCTCTCTTGCCAGCGGCAAATTGATGACGTTCGCGCGCGCGCGTTCGCTCCTCTTTTTTTTGCGGATATATCTAACCCGCGCGCGTGTAAGCTTCTATCCTTCATCCTCGCTCTCTCCCTCCCCTCTTCGATGGTTGTCTTTTTTGGAGGCAAAAGTTTGATAGTAGCTGCTGCTGCTGGGATGCGCGTCAAAGCGTGTAATACGCGTGAGACCTCCCCTCTTCTCGGCAGGATGGGTTTTTGGTCGCGAGAGAGCTCGCGCAGATATAGATACGCGCGAGCGTGATTTACAGCTCTATACGCGTAAGAGGGAGAGCGTGCGGGTGCATTATTTAGCGTCGTAGATGCGCGCTCGCGAGATTACATACGCGGGGACGGACAAAAAATTCGATTTTTCGTATGTGCACGCATTCCTTTTTCTCGACTTGACACTTTGCTTTTCGACGCGACAGCCGCGCTCTCGTTTCTCCTCGCCTGCAAAATTCCCTCGTTACACGCGGGGCTAGCTCACCCCTTTATCCCTATACATCGATATTTCTTCCCTCCTGTGCCCTCTTCAGCCAGCAGGCATTGTTATACATATTTCACGGCGTTATCGTCCAGGATGAAAATGTTATTAGCCGTTAGGCACTTGCGGGACGACCTACAGCGCTCCGATCAATCAATCCTCCATATAATCAAAGCGTCTAAGCTATACCCTTCCCCTTACCGACCGCATCTGCATTTACTTCACCGTGTGTATCAGCACCTCTAACCCGTCTATTTTCGTCCGGACGACCATAATACGCAGGGAGGACGATTCTCTGTTTGCTCTTAATTCCCTTCCCTTCTCCCCTTAGCTTTTCTCTTAAGAGCTATACGTGATTCCCCTACGAAAACTCGGTTCGCGTCGTAGCGTTCGCCTAGCCGTTTTTGTTTAATTAAACGAAAATTAGAGATGGTAACAAACGACAAAGACGAAAAAAGAAGGAAGATAAAAAGAAGAACGTATTTTGCTCTTATTAAATTCCTATAGAGCGATATATGCCTCGTCCTTACGACAAAAATTTCAAACGCAGCCAGCTCGGTTATATAGATTATCGATCAAAACGACGCTAACAACCCTTTAACGAAATCTCTCGCTGTGTGTTTTTTTTTTTTTGCTTTTGTTTCCATTTTCTTAAGCGGGGGAGAAAAAGAAGCAGTTTAAGCGAAAAGGGGGAGTATTGGATACAAGCTTTCGGAGAAAATAAATAAATATTTGAAGCCACTTCGGTAGAAACCTGAAGGATATGGGAAGTTTATAGAGAAAAGGGGTAAAGAAAAGTCTGCGTATACAGCGAGGGATAGTCTCGGTTTGGCTTCAGCCCCCCTTCGGGTTAGAGCGAGGCAGTCTTTCGCGCAAAAGCTTGAGAGTGTGCCGAAGAAAAGCCGCGTATAGGGCTGCTCTCGAATCAGGCGCGATTTGTCAGTAGAGCGGCGCCTTCCTTCCCCCCCCCCCTTACTTCTGCTAACGTCTTCTTTGTCAGCCACCCACGACGCGCTATACCCACGACATTGTCCACGAGAGGACACTTTGTTTTCTATCCTCCTCTTTTCAGTAGTGCTGGCTATTCTTCCTCTCGATTTTTCCTTCTGCGCGTATATATACGCATTTCGCTGAATCTGATTCATTCGCAAATGGAATAAGCGAGCGAGCTTTGGCCCGAGTGCAAACTCTCTTCCTGTACTTTCATTTGGATACTACCCACGCGCTTTTGCCGGGGCAAATTAAGAGAGAGAGAGAGAGCTTTGCAGTATGTGCTAACCAGCGGCTTGAGTTTTCGCGTACTGAGAATTTTTAGCAAGTTTCGCTTGATTGGTCCCTCTTTTTTTTCACCAGGGATATGGGTATATCTCCCTCTCTCGCGTGTGCGGCTTTATCGAACTTTTTTCTTTCACTCGGTAATCAAAGACGGGGATTGGAAAATTGTGTGATCGGAATATTTTTTTTTCCTCTCTTTTTTTTTACGATTGGACGTAGGCTCGATTCCGATTGTGCGCGAGCGCGTAAATCATAGCTCCGGGATTTTTTTTTGGGGTTGGTCTCTCTTGGGACTTGTAATTCCGTGGTTTTTTTTTCGAATGGAAGTTTGGAGCTTAACTAATATAAATCAGAAGTCGGTCGGGTATGGAGGCTGGACGAAGATGTTACCCTGAAGTTTCGCGGGGAATGGTTTGTTCTAAATAATAAAGAACAAGCGGTAGCGGAAAAGCAGGGGGTAGCCGTAAAACGACGAGCTTTACAGCGACGGCCGAATAAATTTCCGTAAACGCCGGGGTCTTTTTTTACGCGCGAATGTAGAGACCGGCAGCCCTGTTGCTTTTCTCGGCGACAATGACGCCTCTCTCACCTTCTTCCGTCACGCTCTCCGGTGAAAACTTTCATCAAGCTATGTGTGTATTTACTTCCGTTTTTTTTTCAAAGCTCGCGGCGCGAAAGTTTAGCCTTTCTCTTGGAGAAGTAAACATAAAGTATCATACAAAAGCAAGTATGCAGTAGGCCATTTCAATAGCGCGTATTTGCACACGTTCGCTCGAATTGGCTCGTAAGGATAGAGGTCGAACGATTAAAAATTCAAGAAGATTGAATTATATTTCAGTTACACCGCGAATTTATGTATGTATATATTTTGGCCCTTCAATATCGCAAAACCTGCGAATTAATAATTCTATAGACACTCCTTTTGGCTTGGGATATTGATGGATTAATATTAATGGAATATTAACGCACATATTGGATGGATTATTCGTCCAAGAGCACAGGCGCACGCGTTTTAATGCTCTCGCGTAATGGACGTAGTTCACGCCTGATTAACATTACCACTCTTACTCCGTATTAACACGTAATAATGAAATTAATTTATCCGTTTCCAGCATGTGTTACGGTGAGAGAAGAGGTATGGTGACGTTCGTATTCGCGACGACCCTGCTGATCGCCTCGAGCCTCGGCGAGCAGTCGACGACGAGCCAGAACGACGGTACGGAGCTCGCCGATGCCGAGACGAAGAAACGGCCTCAGGATAATTTTGCCAACGGTCGAAGCGACTTGGACAAGTATCAGGTATGTATAAAAAGATCAAGTATTTGTGGAAATGTGCGAATGTTCGTTTTTATTTTTATTTTATTTTTGGGTTGCTTTAAAGACGCGCATTAAGAACAAAGGATGTCGGTGGAGCGGGGGGGGGGGGGGGGGTAAAGAGAGCTTAACGAAGAGCCATAAAGCCAAAGTCCTCAATAAACGCGCGCCGAAAAGTCCTCGTAAAAAATCCAGTACCAAGGAGCATGGGAGAGCCGCGTTTATTTATTTGCTCTAAGACTTTCGCAAATTGTCATCCCCCTCCCTCCGAACATCAAACTAATCACGCGATAAAACAAAAAAAAATTTATTAGCAGGAGGCAAGGGACGAGGAGCCAATGAGACTGTTGAGAGAGCCCGATCTCTACCTCGAGCGACTGCTCGGCGGCGGCGAGCTTAACAAGCGCGCCTCGATGCGCGGCTTCCAGGGTATGCGCGGCAAGAAGAGCGACTACGAGCTCGATTATCCAAACTCACTGGACTACTACGAGAAACGAGCGCCCATGGGCTTCCAGGGTGTACGCGGCAAGAAGACAGCGCTGGAGACGTATCTCGAGGATGAGCTTGAGAAGCGCGCGCCTATGGGATTCCAAGGGATGAGGGGCAAGAAGAGCCTCGAGGAGGTAATGTTGATTGTTTTTCGAGAAAATATTAGCTTGAGAGTGATGTTGTTACGGTTTTGTATAGCAGGGTTACTCAGGCAAGGGGTAAGCATTGACTAGAGAACCCTTCTTTTTTTTCCTATTCTTCTTTCCGGGACGTATATCAGTAAATAGGGTCTTATCAATACGACACGGCCTGTTATTCAATTTTTATTACGCGCATTCAGCGACTTTTCTCTCGATCCGAGCTCTCTCTCTCTTTTTTCTTCTCTTCCGAGATGAATAAAAGATGACGCTCGATAATAGTCTCTCGGCTTTCTCTTTTTTTTTCTCTAAAGGAATCGGACTAAATTTGTAAAATGAGCCACTTTGAGGAATAAAGGTATGGGGGAGAGAGAGAGTGAAAAAGGGGGAAAAAGAGCGAAGCTATATCAATAATCGGAAAATGAATAATTAAATTCCGGAATCGGTATAAACGGGGGAGTTAACGATAATTAGATCGGAGCTTAATAGGCGCAATATAAAGAATAACCCGTCCCTTAATATATTTAGCGCTAAGCGAATAAACGAGCGTCATTAGGGAATAGCGATGGGCTGTCTTACGCTGCCTTTTCGTAGAACCGTGAAACGTCGAAAATCCAGCAGCGCGTATATAAACGACGTCCTCTCGTTTATGTAGCGCGTGGGGCCGCAAGAGGCTCTTGCCCTTGAACTCAATTTCATCAAGTGCATGACGTTGGGGTTTCTTTTTTTTTTCATTTACAAATTTAACATTCGCAGAAGACTGATTAAGCCGCCGTGCGTAAACTGCTCCCAAATCGCACCCAATTAAACCCTACTTTCCCTTCATGCCAAAAAGCAACAGTGAGTGAGTGAGGGATGTGTAACCCGATATTCGTTTAAAGCTGCTGGACGAGCTGGAGAAGCGAGCGATGATGGGCTTCCAAGGTGTGCGGGGCAAGAAGGCGGAGGAGGAGGAACAACAGCTGGATGATCCGGAGGAGCGACGGCTACAGTCGTCCTCATTAGCCCTGCCAACGGAATGGCAGAAGCGCGCGCCCATGGGCTTCCAGGGCATGCGCGGCAGGAAGAGCATGCTCGAGGAGCTCGACGAGCTCGAGAAGCGCGCGCCCATGGGCTTCCAGGTGAGAGGGACGGAGTGTCTACCGCACTCGACTGAGGGATGCAGAAATAGACTGCGAAAAATCCGAGGCTAAATCACGTTCCTGCCCCCATCCATCGGATTTAGCCTTCTCTCTCTCTCTCTCTTTTTTTTCAGCACCGGGGCACGTGTCTAACGCCTCTTTCCCCGCGCCTTAGTCTCTTTGATAATACGCTGCTCTTAGAATTCCCGAGCCACTGGAATATAGTAGTGTCGGATGAGAGAGAAAGCGCGGGGATTTTTCAATTTTCATGAAAAGCCCCCGGGGCAGGCTCTCGCGGCCGCGGTTATGAAATGTAAGGGGGGCTAAATGGAAATCGCGGGATAATTTCATCGATTCGACCCCGTTGACGTTGACGCGGCTGGTGGAAAAAAAAAGGGAGAGAACCTGACGCGTCTTTTATACCGCACTAGCTTACTCTTTTACCCGCGCGACATCATCGTTCGCCCGATTTCCCCTCTAGCTCGCGTCTCTCTCACATCGCGTCACCAACTATTGATCACTTTATTTTATGTCGAGAGAGGTATAACGTGACGTAAATTGCACGCGCTAGAAGAGAGCCCTCGGTGTGTGGTGATATTAATACACACCTTCTTTTTTTTTGCTCTTCTTTTTACACCGCGGACGGTGTGTGTCGCGCGCGAGAGAGCCTATGCGCTATACGCAAACGTATGAAAGGGTTTTTTTTTCTTTTTTATACTCTTCCGTTCCTTTGGATTTTCGCGCAGAGGACTCGCGCGATCTAACGTACGGCGTGTTTGAGTAGCTTGTCTTTTGAGAATTTTTAAACGAGAGCGACGGTGATTCTTTTTTTTTCTTCTCTTTTTTTTTAATTTAACCTCACACGGTTAAAATCCTTAAATTTTTATTTTAAGATTTTAAAATTCCATTCGGTTACAATAGACGCTGATTCATAATGCCGCGGGAGAATTGGACTTGTAGATTCGGAATTTTAAAGTTGAAAATGTAAAAATTTGCTAAGAATTAAAAAATAGACCACTTGAATTTTATTTCAAACGCTATGATTTATCAAGACACCTCATTGTTTATTTCCTTTGAGTTTTATCTTGCTCCTCTTTTTTTTTTTAGTTTCCCCTTCTTTCTTTAGGCTCGTCATTAGAGTCGCGCAGTTGTCGCATTTAGTCGGGGGTAATGAGACAACTTTAGTCGAGTGTATATAAAAGCTTTGTTCCCCGTTTCGTCTTTCATTCCGTCTATTTGTTATTTCAATTTTTAATTTTCAACGCTGCTCCAGTTGTTTCTCTTTCCCTTTTTTTTGTTTATCGTAAAATATTAAGATAAAACTAAATCGAGCATTGTATTAATAATTTAACTTTTTTCCGTTTTTCCCTAATCGTCGCTTCAACAATTTTAATCAAACTTTTAAAAAACAACAATATTCCGCTTACAGGGCGTGAGGGGCAAGAAGGACATGTACGGCCGAGAATTTTCGCCGCTCGACGCCGACAATTACATCGAGAAGCGCCCGATGATGATGGGATTCCACGGGATGCGGGGCAAGCGCAGCGCCAACTACTATGGTAAGCAACCCCGCTCCGTTTTACATCTACAACCTCACACGCTATTTTAACTAATAACCTTATGGAACGTGTGCAAAGACGCGGATGGTATGGACAGCAGTAGCAACAGCATCAGGTACGAGAAGCGCTCGCCCTACCGATTTTACGGCTCGCGCGGCAAGAAGAATCCACGCTGGGAGCTCCGTACCAAGGGCTTCGTAGGCGTGCGCGGCAAGAAGTGGTCCTCGGCGCCGAGGCAGTTCCTGATACCGGCAAGCCTTTACGACGAGCTCGAGCTCAGCAACGTCGAGGATCTGACTCTGCCCGAGCGGCATTAGGTAATACTCTTCTCTATACTTTGTTGTCTTTCCGGTTGGCTAATTGTGTATAAGCAGAGGCTTGTCGTCTTGGCGTCGCGTCATTAAAATATAATGAGCTGCTTTTATTTTTGGAGGGAATCGTTGAAGGGCTTGTTATCAGAATGACGTCCGAAGGAAATAAACGTTTTTATTTTATTGTTCTTTTCTAAAGAATTTGTTGAATTTTCAAATTACTTTCTCGTAAAGCAAAGCAGCTAACTAGAGAATTTTATATTTCGTTTATACTTTTAAGCAAATTTACAAAAGACCGAGAATGATCCAAGTGAAAATTACAAAAATTAAACTTTCATTAAACAGCTTAAACGTTACATGTATACCTGTTGATTTGATATTGAAGCAAGGGGGTGAGATTCCTCCGTTAAAGTAATCTGCTTCGTTAAACAAGCAGATATATATTTATATCCCCCAACGCAGCTCATTTAAATTTCTATTTCAATTTTCCTTGTCGCTACCCTTATAATTAGCTTATTCTTTACATATAAAAGAACATCTTAATCTTCATGCTGTAACTTAATAAACACTTATATTTCAAATCTTACTGGTTAATTAAAACCAGCCTCAACCCGCTTTCTCTCTCGACTCAAAGGCCCGATTATTCGCGTCTCTCGTCATTTAAGCGTAACCGATTAGGCGCTGACGTAATCGGTTTTCGAGCAAAGAAGAAGGAAGGAAGGAAGAAAATATATTAAAACAAAAATCCGGCTTTAAACGACGCGAGAATTTAATGCGGAGGAGAGACGCCCTGGTGTACATAGAAAGAAGATTGCACGCTATTCGTCGGCAGAGCAGATTAAACATCCTCTTCGGCGAACAAAAGACCCCGAGCGAAGAAAGCTCGGGAGCGAAATTGACGCGAAAATTAAAGTGAATCGAGAGAGAGAGAGAGCGCGCTAGGAGTATATAGCACGTCATTTCCCGCTGGACACGCACTCGAGAGCATCCCCTCCTCTTCCTTCGATCGCGAGAGCATCTTTCTTTGGTCTTTTGCTTGGCTCTCGGCTTGCTTATTCTTTTGTTTTATAACGCTCTCCGGAGATTTCGCGAGAGAAGCCCGAGGGATATTATAAAATTTCGACCGGAGAACGAGTTTTATATACGTATAGTACGTGCGAGGGGTTGGCAAATTTGTTGTTCGATAATGGTTTGGAGCGTGGGGGGGACAAGTGGCGTATGACGTAAATAATAAGTTTCGTATTGGGAAATTCCGTTGGATTTGGCGTGCGTGTGCTCGTACGTATTTTCGAAGCTTGTTAAACTTTGTTTTTAAAAAGGCAGCGTTTAAACGCGCGGGAGAAATTCGGAATAAAATTGAGAAAATAAACGGGTATTGCGTGTTTTGTGTATATGCATACGTCAATTAAATTAACGTAACAATTCGCCAAATTTCGATGTAAATTTCATTTTTCGTTGTTGCGATACAACATCAGCCAGTTGCAACACAAATCGGCCGATAACAAAATCAATCTGACGTTCCAGAGATTAATAAAAACTTCGCTAAACAAGCGCATAACGCAAAACGCGTATAGTTACAAGCTCGTTCCCCCGCAGTACAAAAATCGAAGCTCCGCTCGGGTCGGAACTTGTCCTTATATCAAAGCTCGCGTTAACGCCGGACAAACGGAAGCACACCAAGTCTAGCTATATAGTAGTGGTAGCGTCCGAAGTCAGAGGCGCCGAGACGTCGCGCAACTTTTACCCCCCAAAAGCTCGGAGCTTCCGTCGCGCGGCGACGAGCGTGTGAGCGTACGTATACGCGTTACGCGACCTTCGTCCCTCTGCTCTCCCCTCCGGGCGCTGGCTTCTATTATCCAGGCATCCCCTCGGGGGCCGAGGTTCTCCCGAGCTGACCCTCTCTCGCTCTCTATTATTCTTTCCTACTCTGAATGGATGCGCGCTTTCTTCCGCGTGGCTCGATGCTTATATATATATATCCTCTTCGTTGCCTCTGATGAGATACGTGTATATTGCACTACTCATTGTTCACTTCTTTCCATCCCCCTCTCTCTCTTTCATACCCTGTCTTACGTTGTACTCGTATAGGTCACTATTGACTTTTTTTTTTACTTTCTTTATAAGTCACTGCCGATGCAGTAAGCATCTTCCTCTATCGCCCTATGATTAATGCACCTCGATTATATCCTCTGCTGGATACCTTTTGTTGCGGAATTATTAATTTTTACACGCCGCGGGCTGTTCGGTAAGCCAAATAAAAAAGAAAAACACTGGCGATGAACAGGGAATGATTGTGTTTTCTTTGTTATCGGGCAAATGGAATCTACGGAACGACCGTGTATATCTTCGCTACAAATCGTCGGCTTCCGACCCATTGCTGCGTACCCCCGATGATTCACGCCCAAATGCCCTAATTTTCCAGCTCGTTCGGCCCTGCTACTATCGCAGCGCGAGACGCGTTTCCTGTCCCGGCGTTTTCTCTCCTTCCCGAAAGTTTCTCTCGTTGTCTTTTAGTCACTTATTATCCTCCGCGACTTAATCTTTATTCGTGACCTCCTCTTTAAAGCTCAACAGCTCTCAATCAGTCTGAAATCTTAAATTTCCATTAAACGATTATTGTAATATCGACAAGCAGTATGACCAAACGCTATTCCAGAAAGGGAAGTACGGGGTAAGCCGCTTTATTATCCCAACGACTGTTTCTCCAGCCAGACGAAATTGTCGTACAGTCGCTCCGGGACTTCCCCCCCTCCCCTTTGGGCCGCACGCTAGCTGCGGGCTTGTGCAATAAAGACGCGTCAGTCTCCGCGTAGTAACTTTAACTCGCCGCGCACATCCCGGAACACACACACACAGACAGACTCGCGCAATTTTCCAGCTCTCGCGGCCTCTTGACCTTTTGCGCGGAACCTCGGTCTTGAACTTTTTTTTTTTTTTTGTACTTTTTATTGTCTACAGAAGCTTGTCGGGTAGCTTTGGATTGTGTTATTTTTGAATTAACAAGTTGGTTAGCTCTTCGTGATTTCGTGATTTAAAGTTGAGCCAAAGTTGGAATAATGAAAAAGTTGGAATAAATGTTGCGTGTAACTGCGTTGCCAGTCGTTCTTTTTCGTGCGGTTCGTATGCTCCCGTAGAACGAAGGGGCGCATGCAAATGTTATTTTATCGAATATTAATAGGCAATTTGCCATCGGAATTTCCCGTCCATTATTAAAGCTTTATCTAAGTTTACGGAGTTTAAGACTCTTAAACCTTATTATGCAGCGTTATTTCCGCAAGTAAAGCCTCCCCCTTCCCCATTCCTTACTCGCTGCTGTACATTGAATTTGCTTTCCCAAAGCAAAATAATTATGTGCCTGTACCTTGGTGTAGTCGCTTAATTTCGTGTATTAATATAAAAACGTCGAAAATCAATGTTTTCCAGTTGGCACGAAGCTCAACTGATGTATTTCTGTCTCTCCGTTTTGCAGGTCTGCAGCAGTAAAGGGAAAAACGACATGCCGCGGGCGGCGTCACGGATGACGGGAGAGAGGACTTTAACGCGCGAGACGGGACACTCGACGCCCTAACACGTCGGCCATCCGGAAATCTACTATTCTCTCTTATCCCATCTCCTATCCAGACCTCTCCCTTACAGGCCAACCTTTCTTTTCCTTTATTTTTTCAGTGTATATCGCATATATCCGCTGAAAATCGACGCTTGTATCCCCCGTTTATAGTATCCGATTTTTCCTCGGCTCTTTCACAACGTCATCGACAACGAGAGCGCACTGGCTCCTTTTCCGCGTCGTCGTCGACTGTGCGTCTTTTTTTTTTGCCTCACCCTCCGCCCATCCCTTCCCTCTGCGTTCGACAATAGCCAGTATCAAGGATCTGTGTCAAATTTTGCGTCGAGGCGTTTTTACTAGACTGGAAACGATGAGCCGCGCTTATTTCCTCCGTCGATTTTTATTTTCATCGCTGGCTACACCATCGCACCGCTGTACTTTTTATTGAGCGACTATCTCCCCTGCCTCCCTCTCTATCTCTCTCTGGTTTAAAGAAATAAAAATGTGATGCGTTTATGTTACAATTCGTTGGTTTTAAACAATTGTGAAACTTGATTTTTTTTCTTATTACGACTACGCACTTGATTTTACGATCTGTGTTGTTGGATAATTAATATGTAAACGATTCGGCGGCGAAGGTATTATAGGCAAAAGAGATATTATATCCTAAATAAACGAACGAGGCTGCAATTTCGCCAATAAACGTGAATGTAATGCGTAATAAAATGAATACAAAAAATAAATGAAGCACAAATTATAAGCGTAACTCTCACTAAAAAAAAACATTATAACCTTATAAGAGTTTAAAAGCTAAAAAAGAGAAACGAACAGGAACAAAAAAAAGTCTAAGCTTGATATGAAGTACAAATACAATTATTGTTTCCTAAGCGTTTTTATTGAAGATGCGAGAAAGTAAATTTTATCACTTCCGAGTTTCCACAGCAATTTCCGTGTTTATAGTTTCCATTATCTTAACCCGAGACCTTTCTCTTTTGGCAATACTGTATCGATTAAGCTCTCGCTTGATTTTCTATATAGCCAACGTATACCAAAACAATGTGAGAAAGTTCAATTCAAGGAGACGTTTCGCAAAAAAAGAAAGACGAAAAAGATTATTAAATCTATACGGCTAAATTAAAAAGCACTTAAACAAAAAAAATAAGAAAGGAAATTTACTACATAATAGATATATAACAATATAAATATAGAAATCTTTCGACGTTAAACGAGAATGGTCAAGTCCTATATTTTTCTCTGAGTGTTGACATTGCAAAATTATCCAAAACCAATACACACACACACATGTACACACAGACATGCAGACAGACACATACCCAGTAACATTTCACACGGATTTAATGCACCTAAACCTTGTACACGCATAAACAAATACATTATCTCCTTGACTGTGTATATCCCATATCCCATATCGTCAATGGTAATCGCACGCGTACCATACTTTAGTCTTTTTCTCGATAGTGTGTTGTTGACGAGAGTCGGAGACATTTTTAATGTTTAGATCAGCGCTGAATCATAAATATATATATATATTGTACTCTGACGAAAAAAATATTTTTTCCGTTGACAAAAATCTATGGATATATTTTGAATAATTTTTCGTTAAAGCGGATTAAAGGAGTAGAAAGATTATCGTAGAGTCCTTGGATTGAAAATGCCTAAGAAACTCGATATACTTTTTAGCAAGAAAATTGTTGCAGATCGTAGACTGTAATATATACGAAGAGTTTATATTTATTTTTGGCTCAAACTTGAATATATTTATCGATTAATTGACGAGTAGAAAGAAAATAAAGTATACTGTTATACCGTTTACATTTCCAATGTAATAGAATAGAAGCTTATATTACGCAGGCTAAAGCAGAGATTATTGATTTATAGTGTTTCTAAATAAAACGACTTTGAATCAAACTAAAGTGTAAATATTATATATTGTTTTATTTTTTTAATAAATTTAGTTCGATTTAGCTTGATTTAATAAGTAAATGTAAGATTTGTAAACTTAAGTTTGCTGTACGTTTGCGTGAAATTTTAAGAAAAAAAGTATTAGACGTTATTATTATTAGAGATTGATGACAAAGATAGACTCACGTTTTGTATTAATAGGCAATTTTTTTATCAGCACACGATGCAATCTTCGTTTTAATGAAATTAATTGTAGTCGTTATTTATTATACATATATGTTTATCCAATAAATTACAAGCATATATTAATAATGGTATTCAAAACTTTATTATTTCACTTCCACACGAACTTCGATTATGATTTATATATGTTATACCTATTGTAACGTAACTGTTAATTTTTAAGAAAACAAAAAATGATGCTCTATATTTTATAAAAATTATTGAAATCAAAACAAATTTTTTCATGCAATAGTATTTTTTACAATTTCTATATGATCACGATAAATATTGTAATCAGCTTAAGACTGCAAATATTCGACTAAAGTATGGTAAAAAAAAAATAATAATGTAACGTTGAAAAATAAATAAATAATATACAAACAGTCGGAATAAAGCGCGGTGACGAAATGACAAACTGGAGAATTTTCTTATGATAGGCGAGACTATTTATACATAATGATACAGAAAGAAAATGCGAATGAAAAAGATAAGAAGGCGAAGGAGGCGCGTATTTATGGGGAAGGTTGAACTATAAACACAATGATGATCAGTACCTGTCTACAGTATATAATTTTATATAGGCAATCTCTTTCTATTTTCCAACGCTTCAATGGGTAAACGATATTTTTTGGTGCTAGATATAATAAATTTAAATGATTATAACTATAGCGAGATGACTTTTGCGTTTGAAGCTGAAAGAACTATCCATATTAATTAGCGGGGCGGATCAGCAGCTGGGATGCACAATGTAAATAAAAGAAAAAAATTAGGCTTACGCAATAAGTGCAGATATAATGACGATTATAAACGAAGAACAAAAAAATACACAAACTCTGAACTAATCGATGATAAACCTCTTTAATTTTCGCAGTTGGCTAATTGCATGCACACGAGATACGAAGTAAAAAAAAAATGAAAAATTTCAGAAAACATGATTCCTGTTAAATTCACATATCGATGTATACTGTATAAACAAAAAAAAAATAATAATTGAAAAATATATGTGTCTATTGTACTTCAATTATTCCACATAGTCTTTGTACTTTCATTGCGTCTTATCTATTACTCTATACTTGTTATATACTGTGTTTTATTTAATAAAAGTAAATTTCAAAAACATTTTCAATTAAGAATGACGAACGTATACGAGCAAACAGTGAATACATCCGTGTTTGATTATTCATGATACACTCGATTTCCATATTATTTGAAGCCTTAACAATTTGAATTTTTGATTATTTTCATTATTTCTATTTAGTTCTTGCTTCTTATTTGATTTTATTGTAAATATAATTTTGCGTGCTTACTAACCTGCAAATTTGAGAACTGCACGGCGAAGCTTCGTAACGGACCAATCTTGATGGCGTATCGTAAGTATTATATTACCCAGGCTGTACTAGCTTTCTGAAAGTTAGTTATTTAGTTAAAATCGATTATTTTCTTGACAAAATACACTTTTTTCCAAATCGGTAATTTTCGCGCCGCTTTCTAGTTTACGACACAGGGTCGTATGCACGCGTACACTACGTTTTGTACGCGAGTAGTACTACAGACGACCTAACCTTGTCAAGCACTGTATTTTTGTTTACAGCAAGTGATAACTGATTGTTGAATCTCTACGTTAATCTACAAGTTTAAAAATGGTACAATTAAATGAAAGCTTATCTTTTGAAATAAATTATTTTTAAAATTTAATTTGAACATTTAATTTTAGAAATTTAGATTTCTTGGAGATGTTGACTGTCCTGACTGGCTGCTGGCAGAGATATATAATTTATCTCAAATGGTTTGTCATTTATTAATGTGTTTTTTATATTTCTTTGATCAAAAACATTAATGTAAATTTAATAAATTTTTTAGTCATCGTCCAAAATGAAAACCTTGGCTGAAATTGTAATCAAATCAATTGTCAATGAAGCACTTGATGTGAGTAGTTTTCAAAGCTTTAAACTTTGAGCTTTGATATAAAACTTGTTTAATAATTTACTTGTCTATCTTAGGAGGAAAAAACGAAAAAAATTTCTCAAGATGCTAAACTAGGTTAGTACAGATTTGAAATTTGATTAAAAGAAAAAAATCAGAAGTAATTCATTTCAATTTCTTTCAGAGCTTGGTGAATTAAAAGCGCTTATAGCTGCTTTAGATATGATATTTACATCGTCAGCCAGAAATAATGTTTCCCCAGCAGATTTAAACAGTGAACTGCAACAATTGGGATTACCTAGAGAGCATAGTACAGTTATTTCCAGGTTGCACACTGATAATTGTGCTCAGATTATTACTATATTGACAGGTCAATCTCTAAGATGTAAGTTTTTTTAAAAATATGAATATAAATTAGATAGTTTTAATTTGTAAATAAAATAAAAATAAATAATATATTTACAGTGAATAGATTGTCATCTGTTGAAGTTATACCTTCTGAAAATTCATCTCCATTTGCTAAAATAATTTTAAAAACTGCACAACATTCGGGTGATAAAGAAAAAGAGACTTCAATTAATATTTCCAAAGACAGATTAAATGAATTACTCACAGGTATTTGGAGTATTTGTATTTGCTATTTAATTTTATTTTTATGGTAATAGTAATGTGATAAAAATTGCTGTTTCAGAACTGAAGACTGTCAGATCATTAATGGAACAAGTTTTACAGTGAAGAATTATTCTGGAGTTCTTGTATACATTTTTAAATTATTATATAGTAGGTACTAGTAAATAAGAAATCTTTGATACATTTTTATGTGATAGAAGCTGTTATTAAGTTTTATGTAATAAAATATTTAAAAAAATCATACTATTATTGAATAATTTAATTTTATTTTTTTTGGTAAATGAATATACAAAGTTTACATTTAGTTTTCAATGGCTTAGTATAATGCTCAAATAATATTGATACGTTGTGAGGATAATAGTGCCGCTTCTGTTATAACTGCGCTGGTTACCTTATGCCTTTTTTCATAATCTTCATGCCCAAAACGATGAAAAAAATTTTTACGTTACTATATTCTTAATTTGTGTAATTTACAATTTTTAAAAAGAAACCTTAACTAAATTTAGGATTAAATACGTTGTGTTATTGAAATAGTTGAAATTATGGCATCGCGAACTCGATGAAGAAAATCGACTAGCGGTTACATACTACTTGTCGTCTAAACACAAGCAATAATTTAACACAAGCATAATTCATGTGATCAATAAAAAAAATCTTAAACTAATACAAACATACAAAAATTATTTCAATAATTATTGCATTCGAGAGTTCGAATGAACTTTATTTCTCTTTCTCTCTCTTTCATTTAACGCACAAAGCCATCGGTGCTGATTTATTTCTTTTTACCGACGAAATTCGAATAAATACCGAGGCTAGTCTAATCAGTCTTTATACAATAATCTTACAATTAGCAATTTCATTCATTTTATACTTAGAATCTATTTACAGTGCTCGAGAAGTCTAAGTAACGACGCATGTTTTTCGCGATTGCACGAAGCAGAGTGCTTTGCTTTTTTTTCATGTACGTTTTTATTTTCTTATTTTTTCCGTTCGTGACATTACTTGCAATTATTTCGAGTTCCGTTGACGATTTGTCTAGATAATCTGTCGTTCTTTCTACGACGGTTTTGCAGAAAGAGTACAAGAGGCATTATGAGCCTTACAGTCTTGCATTGCAGTTACTGACAGCTTTCGTTACTTTAAAGTTTTTGAAACTATACATGATAATTAATAAAGTGATTTACAAAAGTGCATTGTATATGTGTATAAAAATGATTTTGAGCTTAATTTTAAAACTAAGTTTGTATGCCACGCGCATTACATTATTATTAAAAAATTTAATTGCTTATTTAAAATGATCAATATTGTATTGCTTGCAATTCTCACGCATATTAAACTGAATAAAAAGTTTGACATTCTGCTAAAAACCTTTACAAGTCGTTTCAAAGTAACGAAAAGCGTCGGTTTTCTTTTTTATTTCTGATGAACATTGCACGCACTGGACTTCGAAATTCGCGATTTTCAACATTTTTTGCAAAAGAACGGATATATTATGTGCTCTGACTTTGCTACTCAATTACTACGATTCGATAGAACGATTAGAACTGCTGCCTAGAGACTCTAGACGGTAAAAAAATATCTTCAAAAAGATATCGCGTTCTCTGTTTTTTTTTCTTCGACTTTTCGTCAATCTATTATTTTCTTTATATTCTTAATCCTGCTTTTTTTTATTGTGCTTTGCATTTGAAATTTCTACCGTTGGAGAATAAACTTTTTTTTCTCTTTTGCTTTCGCGTATTTAATGATGTGATTATGAGAGCTGATGATGATGATGAGGATGATGAGCACAAAGGTATACGCTCGTTCACCGAGGTAGGCTTTTTTTTAAAAATGTATCTATTGTCGCTTCTTTTTTACTACGTTCATTTTCCCTGACTTTCCTTTTGTTGTCCTGCAATAGCGCGTTAAATCGGTAGTCGATCAATCGTGCGATAATGTCACAAAGACCGAGATCGATCGAAGGCAGATTTACAAGGCCATTACACATATTAAGAACCTCTGTTTGTCTAATTCACATGAATGACTCGATGCATTCCTATCACCGTACACAAAAAGTCTAACGTTATTATCCTTAATTCACACTTTGACACGGATAGATCGTCCGAGCTGGTCCTTCGCAGTTGATATGTACGATCGGCATTGCGCGATATTGTTATTATGTTTTCGTTTTTATGAATTAGCTCCGTGCTGCCGCTCGCGTTTTTACTTATTGGTCGTACTTCAAGTGTATTACCAAACGTTATAGAGCTTATATAAGTTCTACTCGAGCTAATCTCTCTTTTCTTCCTTTTTCCCAGGAAAAAAATTCAATTTTTCATTTATACTTAACACATTTATGTTTGGACATTCGTGTGGGTTCCGGCGTAGTACGCGTTTACATATGGAAACACTTTTATTCCGTACATACGGGGAAAAATATTACACCAAGAGCAGTGAGATTTGATAAATTTTTTTAATATAAAGAATATGATTATTTTTGTATGTAACGTAGCTCTACAGGTAAGGTAGCACTTTTGCAACTTTGCAATATTCTTTATTCTTATATCACTGCGATTATAATTTAATAGTAGGCTGTGAAAGCATGCGTTTAACTAGATTTTCTATTTTTGCTTCAGTAGGATTTATTTGTGTCCATCATAAACGGCTTTATGTACAAAAGAAAAACAAAAATAAGAGAAAAATTAATTTTTCTTTCACTCGGTATGTGTGGTAAGATAATTATTGATTTTGAACAAAATAGACAAAAAATGCCTAAATGCTTTCAACACGTGGCAGTAATAAATATTTATAAATTGCGTACATTGTCAAAAATTACAGAACATAATTTTTTATCTAGGATAGATTTAAAAACTGCTCTATATAAAAATTATTGAAATTAAGAAATTTTTCATATTAAATACAGGCTTTGCAAATATTCAATTATCAAAATGTTTTTCAATAATTTTCGACAATCTCTCTACACCTAAAATCAAGAACACAGATACAGCAAATTACCTTTTTACCAAACAATGGTGCTGTTACATATAGCTTATTCAACCATAAGCTGATTCAATCCCATTGTATCATTAACGCGGTAAAAAGATAATCAACATAATTATATACACATTAACTATTCTAAATTTATGAAACGCGTATTTAAAATAAAGCCATTAAACTGTTGCTGTCTGGCAATGTACATAGATTTCACCGCAACGAAATATACATTGGTATTAATTTGTTTGATATAGAAAAAGCTTATTCTCTTCGGCTATACGTACAAAATCGTTTTCGACATCTTATATCCTACTTTCACTATGGGGCATCAAGACGTTCTCTCTACTCCGAAGCCTGAACTTTTGATTCCGACACACAGAGTACAGAATTCGCAGTAGCGAAAATCGCGGATGCCGTTTCACTATGCACGAACCTTAATAAGAGAGCGATACACAATGATTGCATTATAATCATCATTAGATTACTTCAGTTGCTTTCATTCTTATTTTCACACTTACTTCTCTTCGCCAAATACGGGTAAATGCAGCATTTATTTTCAATATAAATATCATGTATATTATTTTAATAACAATGGCGCATTCTTTCTTCAAGGCTTTCTGCGAGTTATCGACACTCCATTTTTTCTCATTTCTTATAGCGGTTAAAAAAAGTGTTTATTCGCAAAAGTGTAAGATATGTTCGAAACAAAGTATTGCATCGAAAATGAGGAAAATATTCCTTTTCGATATGTGTTCATTTTACCTTAGTTAAGTCTTTCTTTTTCGATAATTGCTTAATTTTCAAGTCTCAAATACTTCGTAGCAAGTGCCGAGAATCGCAATAATAAATGTGTTACTCGCCTTGAGTGATCGAAGTTTTAATATAATGTACGAACATTAGCCTCCGCAGGAACACTATAAACTTGAAACGCACATTTTTCAAGTTGAAAAGTTGAAAAAGATTTTTTTTTACGTTTACAAAAACTTTGTCAACTTTAAGAAATCTCATTATCTATGAAAGTAATTTTTCTCTGACATTTTCAATTTAACTTTTTTAACCATTGTAATATTTTTTTTAGTTTCATCAGAGAACAATTTATCTTTCTTAAATTATGATACAAAGAAATTCCAACAACTAACAAAAATCAAAACTGAACATTCATTGAAATATTAAAAGAAAAAACAATAATAATAACAGTACGGTATAAAATAAAAAAATAGTTAATAAATGAATCATAAACAAATAGTTAAGAACTAATTACACTAAAACATTTTTATACTGAGTTTTCAAAAAATGCCCAGTTTTGCTCTCAACAAGAATGACAACCAGTGACACTTTAAAGATACATTGATAATGACTTAGTCAACTTCAAGTGACTGAGTAGTAAATCAGACAACTTTTCTTGTTTCAAATCTGATACTATCACATATAAAACAATTGTTTTTTTTTAGCTAAAAACGTAATTCCCTACATAAATCTGTGCAACACAACCAAGCATTTAAAAAAATGTTCAGTTCAAAAATTACAATTGAAAATCCAAAAGAAAAGCTGTCTATTCTAATGCTCAGTCGTCGAACGCTAAGCCGAAGGAGAGTTTCGGCCAGGCTGCTCAGTGAGGTAGACAAGTGTCGGAGTCGCCGCTGCTGGCCATGGAGAAGTTGGCGGAGTCACGGTCGGAGTGCCGAGCGTGCGGCTGACCGAGCTGCTGTTGTTGGGACATGCCGTTGGGCGCGAGGAGTTTGCCATTCAGCTGGAGGGCTTGGGGAAAGGTGTGGTGGGCGTGATGGTGGAGCGAGCTAGCAGGTCCGTTGCTGCCCGTGAGAACTGGCCAGGGTTGACCGGGAGCGGGCCCCATGTGAACCGGCGGGAAGCGCTTGACGAAGGGATTCGGCCCATTGTGGAGCATCAGCCTGACGCCGTTGTGATGAGAAGGCAGGGTCGTGTGGCTGGGCACGCTGCCGTGGTTGACTGAGGGCTGCTGGCCTGGACCTAGATTACCTGGAGACGGAGAGAAAAAACGTTTAGTTAACAAACTCATTGATAGCTATTCTTTGGCATTAGGGCATTGTACGCACCTGGATGTCGGGGCACGGAGCCACAGCTGCCGCTCGATCCACTCATACTCGTCGGCACACCAGAACTGTGACTCGAAGCGTGCGGCAGAGGCATCGTAGAGCAGTGAGGGTAAGTGACGACCGGTTGGGTCGGGTAATGAGGCAGAGTAGCCGAGGAGGCCTGTATCCCTCGGAGGTCGTTGTTCTCGGTGAAGGAGGTCATGCGCATGTTGGTCGACCGGCCGAAAGGCTCCTCGCTGAGCGTCGGCGGCTCCTGCAACTTCGTCCGGGAGTTCTTGCGCCGGATGACGACCGTGGCCTCGGACTCGAGGATGAGAGCGGGGCATCCAGGCCCTCCGACCGCTGCCGCTGCCGCAAGCTCGCCGTTGTAGAGAGCCGCGGGGTAGGCGGCAGCAGGCGCGTAATTGGCCGTAGGATTAGTAATAACACGGCCGGGATTACTGAACTTGGCGGGAGAGGAGGAGGAGCCGGCCGAGGAGGTAGAAGCGGAGGAGGAGGAGCCGGCCGTGGTCGCACCCGGTGGCTGGGTGCCCCGCTGGAGCGAGCAGCTGCGCCAGTGGGCCTCCTCGCGTGGCTCCCCGGTCGCCAGGTCCTCGACGCTCGTTGCTCGGCGGTGCGAGCTGCTGGCGTTGCTCGCGTTGCTCCCGTTACTGTGTACTCCGCTCGACGATGCGCTTTCGCTGTTGTGACTGCTCGTCGTGCTGCTGCCGTTGTGGCTCGGGCCGTTCATTACTCCGTTCACTCCAGACACCACTACGGTACCGTTCGTTAAACCGTCCAGAGGAGGCGAGTGCGAAGAGTCCGAACGAGGCGTCAGCTCCTCGTGCGGCATGCCGGAGTCAGCTCGGCGAAGACATCGCGGCGTTTGTCCACTCGATAACTGTCGATTGAAAAGTACATATTGCTACTGCTTACTTAAAATTCTTATAATAACAAAAGCCAAGCTGTTTATGATTAGTTGATAACCCACACAATGACTCTTTTCACATTAAAATGGATGCAAAGAATCACACAAAACACAGTACAAACATTGACGGAGACCAATGAGCGCAAGTGGCGGGTTAGTCTACCTGGGGATTCGCTGAGTGAACGATCGGCCCATTGACAATCTCCTGGGAAGTAGGCGTCGGAGGTGGTAGAGGCAGGGGCAGACCCACATCGGCAAGTTGGCAAGCCGGTGGCGGCGGATCCGGGAGCGGCTGGTCCGGACTGAGCAGCGGCGAGGGCTCGCCTTCGGATGGATGCAGGTCCCGATTGCCGCTCGCGTAGTACGTCACTTGGTCGTCGTTCACGCACTCCAGCAGCTGTTAGTTGGATAGGTGAGAATGACACGTACACGAGAGTTAGTCGATGGTTAGTGAGGTTTTTCGAATTGTCAGTCGAGAGAAAGAAATTTGGAAAAAATTTTTGATTTTGATTTGATATTTCTTTCGTTCGACTGAACAAACTTTTATTATTTTTGAAAGAACAAGTATTTATGAAGGAGCGAAGATACGATGAATGATTCAACGATGACATCTAAGTCGTTTAATGAAATGACATGTTTCTTTTCTCTTCAAATTCGTAATTCTATGATTTTTTACAATGATGAAATGAAATGGTTAGAGAAAGTTGAAAGTAATGATAAAAGGTTGTTAGCAACTTATTGGCAAATGAATAGACACAAAACTCATGCAAATGTTATTAACTAATTAAATACTTGAATATCCTTCTATAAACAAATGCTTAATGATACATGGGTAAAAATAGGTTTATCTCCCAAAATCCAACACCTAATCCATCGTTGTTAGATCACTAAGAGCGCAATGGTTAATGAAATAACATAATTAGTGCGTCAGTAAAAGCAAAATTAAGTGAAAAAAAGCGCAACGAAATCTTTGTTTTTGAGAGATAAAGCGTGCTCCTCTTACATCCGTGAAATTTGGAAAATCATTCCTACGAGGCGACAGCCATCTTCCCCACTGCTAGAGCGGATAAAAAACAGAACATAAAAATGAGAAAGAAATAATAAGTGCAGTAAACAATTTAAAGCAATATTCATAATCATTGATTCTTAATCGTAATTTTTAACTTATATGTGTACGTAAATGCTGAATAAATGATAATTATTTAATTAATTCATATGATCGTACATTCGTGAGTGACGAAATTCAACTGAAACGTATGTACAAAGTTATGAGAATAGCTTTTGAGGGTAACTCACCTTGTTTTCCTCGGAGGTGGTGTCGTCGTTGAGTTCGTGAGCGGTCACTAAGGGTAGTTCGCGTAGCGTTGCGTAATCGCCGTCGTCCTCGGGGCCGCCGTCAGCAACGCCTCGTCTGCCCTTTCCCTTATTACTAAACAGCAAAGAGCGAGACACAGGGTCGTTAGTAAGATTGTATTTTTATCCTGACATTGATAAACGAGACACATCTGGCAACAATATATATCAACACGGCGAGCTTTAAAATGCAAATGAAGTGCAAGTGAACGATTTTTCCAATAATCATGTGTTAAACTGGTGTAAATTGATCATGTAACATGGAAATGTAAAATTATTATACGCACAACTACAGAGCGTGACTACAGAAAGAAATAAAAAAATATATGTGTGTTCATGACAAACTGGTTTTATTGATAGTTTTACAAAATAAAAAATCAAATAATACGGATTAATCGATTTTCAATTAGTCAATTTAATAATAAACTATTCTACGGAAACATTATATTCTAAACATACATATTTACGAACGAACTGAGAAAAAAATATGAAATTGCCGTTAAATCGTGTACAAAACAAAAATAATAATACAAAGGGCAAACTAAGAACGACAAATATAAACTTTTTTCTCAGTACGCGAACAAATGTATAAATGTGTAAGCCGCATGATCGCACAAGCTGAGAAAGAAGCGTATATATTAATTAAAGTTAGAGGAATAGTGAATCCAGCGGGGCGACGGAATATTATTGAATAAGTTTGAATGTATGGATCGGCAGGAGGAGGGAGGGAAGATTGGAAATCGACTTGAATGGGAAATTCGATTTGGATGTGCATTCGTCGGGGATGGTGGGGGGGGGCCGAGGAGAGAAGCTCGTGGATGTTAATGGCTCTCGGGGAAAGTTAGCCGAACGGAGTTTTGGTATTGAGGTGGAAGATGAGGCAGGTTTGTATACGACGTATAGATATATATATACGAAGCGGCAAACGACGTTACGCTTAAACATGTAGATGTACTGATGTAAGGGCGCAAAACTAAACAAATGATAGCACGTGCGCGCTGATAATGTGCATTTGTCTCTTAGAATTTAATGGGTTATTATGATTTATAATTACAAACTATGGTTATTGTACATTGGGGGGGAGTCTTACGTTAGTTATAAACTTATGATTATGCTTTTCCTTATTTAATTCTTTGTTATAATTAATGTTACGAATAACGTGTATTACGTTATTGATGACTTACTACTAATATTAATTGATTGTACTAAAAGTATTAGTAAAAATATATATATTTATTTGGCACGATTTGTTATACTTTTCTTTTCCAAGCTGAGCCTTAAATGAGTAACGAGACTAGATGTAATAAAAAAATGAAATTTTGTGTGCTTAGATTACATTGTGCGGCATTGCAGTGAAACGAATGATATCCTTTTATTCACATGATTTGAATTGTATCAGAGAACAAGAGGCTTTAAAAGTTATTGGTAACATTATGTATTATCAAGCTTAAACGCATAAAAAACGTAAATTTTGAATTTTCACTTATGAATATTAATAAAGCGGTAATAATTAGTAATGCGATAATGCAAGGCTTTCTCTAAATTCTCCTACAAATTTGGTGCTATACAATTCACAAACTGGTGCCATAATGCGTGCCAGAAATCTCCACGAAAAAAAATTTAGAGAAAGCATGGATGTAAGTGTAAAAACGTTTTCTTAAGATGACAAAAAAATAAAAATGAAAAAATAAGGCACAAACACACATACACAAATACACAAAGATGCGACAACGAACGCAAAGACGACACAAAAAGAAAGGAGGGAGTAGGTGGTAGTTACCGCGAGCCTGACGTACTAGGCAGGTCGTTGAAGGTGACTTTCTGCTTGAGCTTCTTGTTAAGCCAGCCCTTGTCGTTGGGCTGGTTGCCGGCGCCGGGGGCCGCGCCCCCGCCGGCTTGCATCGGCGACGACCTAAGCTTCGGCCTTAGCCAGTAGATTTGCTCGTCACCGTCAGCCGTCGAGTCGCCGTCCATCGAATCAATCGTGCTACCTGCGTTCCACACAAAAAAACACACCCAGTTTTAACAATATCCCTTTTCCCCTGGTAATTTATCAAAAGAAGGGGACTTACCTTGAGATCTAGCCTTGCGGTCCATGGCAGCCTTCTGAATGACACCCATAATGGCCTTCTTAGGACTGGTCTCGGCAACGGTATAAGTCCTGCCGTTGCCAACGACGAGCAGCGGCGCCGCACTGGCATCGTCCTCGTCCCTTGCGCCAGCGCTCATGAGATCAACGTCCGTGACAAGCTTGAGCGAACGAGAGGATCTTACCGTCGCGCGACCAATGGTAACGCGGACTTTGAAGGTCCAGCGTTTCTTGAACGCCAGCAGGATCCAGAGGAAGAGGAAGAGCCCGAGATGCAGCATCGTGCCGACGATGCAAGCGAGAACTGCGCCATCGAGGCTGCCACGGTAAACGACCGAGTAGTCGTAGAGCAGCGGTGCGGCGCAGATGCCGATGGCGAGGAAGACGCAAAGAGCAGCCGGATGGGTCATGTACGTCCAGCTCGTGTCCTCGGATCGGCTCTCCTTCGACATGATAACCCGGCGCTCGCGCTCCTGGTTCAGGAAGAGCGTGTACCTGCCGTAGGCGTAGAGGTACATCACCATGCTCGAGCAGATGACGACGAGGAGCGAGGAGAGGGCGAAGAGGCCCAGGGTCACGTGGGGATTGAGGAGGAAAAAACGATCGCCCAGGAGATTCGACAACGTGCTGGCGGTAGAGAGGCTGCGCTGACGAAGGATCAGCGGCAGCGCTTTCAGTGGCCCGACTACCTGTACCTGTAAAGGTTCGTCATGGTTATAAAACTCTCGAACCACAAAACAAAATTTAATTTTTTTAAGATACTCACTTTGTAGAGGACCGACATGCCGGCGTAAGCCAAGAGACTCTGTGCAGCGTTGGCCACCAGCTGAATACTGAAGATCGTACCTAGAGCCTTATTGGTGGACCAAAACACCGCGGGATACCTAACGGAATAGACGCCAAGTGCCATGGCGTAGTTGAGATACTCGAGCGTGATCGGCCCGTAATCCTCGCTGGTCTCGTCGCTGTAGCTCTCCGGGCGATCCAAATCGGCAAGGCTGCTGAAGCTCAGCGGCAGGTACTGGGCGCTCATGTTACCCGCTCGAGCCTGGCTCTGTTTGGCTTTAGCGCTCGACCAGTTTTTCTTCGATTTCGGTCGGTTGCGCGGTACGTTTCTGGCGTTCATTCGCGATGTTGGTCGGCGGGCTGCTGTGCTGCTCGAAGGTGGCGCTGTTGTGCTCGACGATGAGGCCGTAGGTTGCCTGCTGAATAATTTTTTATTTCAGGTGTTACTTTTATTTTATCGAATTTTCATACAAAGTTTGGTAACTTACCTTATAGAGGACAGTAAATCAGCATCCGTCTCCGTCTCGCTACTACTGGAGAACGAGGAGGTCGAGTCGAGGGTTGAGCTTGGCAAACCGGAGCCACCCGAGGTTGCGGAGCTTGACAAGGTTGTGAGAATGGATGAGTAGCCGGTGGTTAGAGGCGAGGCTTCCTCCGAGCTGCTACTGCTAGAGTTCATAATGTCGTCAAGCTCGTCCTCGAGGTATGGCTGTGAAGTGCTGTAATAGCTTGGCGCGCCCAAGCTCAGGTTCAGGTTTTCCGGTATGTTCATGAAGCTCAGCACCACGAGCCGGTCGCGATGCACCACTACCCAGTCGAGATCCGTACGCCATATTGCGTCTGTTAACAACAAGAGAGTTGTATGATTAATATAGGTATATAATTATTTCATGGGGGATTAAGTCTTTTCACCGATTTATTAAAGCTCGAGATTAGGTTGTATCCACCTTTTTATTTGTTAAAACAAAAATATTGCATAATACGCGCGTATACATTTCAAAGTACCCAGATTTGACAATATTCGCGAGGTAAGTGCATGCTTCGGACGTTTTTATTTGTTCCACGGGAGAGCACAGACAGCAAGCCCCAAAGTGGATATACACACAAGAGGGCAGGGGGTCGGGGGGGGGTAGTCCAGACCGCGGCTGGTTTTGCAGGCCGACGAGAACAAACGGTTATTGGATGATATCGCGTCCGACGAGCCGAGCAAATAGTCTCTCTGTCCCGTTCGCCTGAAAATCTCCTCGGGGAATACATACATACACACACAGATAGACGGGTAAGAAGCACCTTTGCTCTTTTCTGCGAGGCGCGCGCACACACGACGTCGTTCTTCTTCCTCCTCCCCTTATCTTTTTTTTCTTGCGGGAGCTCACTCGGGCCTTGTTGCGCTTTATCGGGACACACTGGTACACGCATATACGCGTCCTGGGAGCTGCCGCTGAAATACTGCCTGCGCTTGCCGCGAGAGGGAAAGGGGTAAGGCTCTTTTATTCATTGATTTATCATGAGCCTGATATAAGCGAGCGTGGGTCGTTTAATTTACCGAAGAACTATTCCACGCTCATTTATTTATTTTACCGCTTCTTTTTTTTTCTGTCGGCTTTTAAATCAGTCTGGTAGCCGAGCGAGAGAGCTTTGGAATCGCGAAGCGTTCAATTTGAAAGGTAAACGTTAAAGCGCGTCCTTTTTTTTCCTATCCCCGCTGCAAGCTGAAGCAAGCCTTTCCCTCGCCCGCGGTAAACAAACAATTCCAGCGCTCGTGCGTATGTGTGTGTTTTAGCGTCTCTCGCTCGAAAATTGCCGATATAAAAGCTGGACCTTCCACAGCGCAAATCCGACTGCACAGCCTCTCTCTCGCGCCTATTTTCCCAGCTTGAAATGACTTTGTGCGCAGAGGGCGTTTAAAATAGCGGGATTCGCAAAAATCGAGAGTTTCAGAAAAGAACAGTCGAGGCCTACAGGGTGTGTAACGCGCTTTTGGAACGACCGCAGTACACCGACACTCTTTGATCTACTGCCGCTGTTTCTAACGCGCCAAACCGGAAATTATAGCGTTCCGTGTGTATTTCTAGTGTGGTTGATCGGATATCCGGGCTTTTTGATGTTTCGATGACGATTTTTTTTTTCAATGAGATATTAGAAGCGTCGATTTATTCATTAACAGCAATTTATTCCCGCATCGATCACCGGATAATTGAAATAACGTCACAGGAAGGAAGCGCGCGGGTAATCCCCGTATATATATATACCGCGCACAACACTTTCGGCGCGAGGAGGCGAACTTTCCAACCAGCCGGAATTTCGAGCATCAGAGAGCCCTCGTGTCGCCGAGAGAGCCGTGTTTCATGCGAAAGTTGAGCAACGCGCATACTCTCCCGACATGCCCCCCTCCCCGAACGGTAAATAAACTCTTCGAAGCCTAGATGACTCCCTTTTACTACCATATCTCTCGCAAGCGCTATACCGCGTTTTTCGGATTTTCCAGATTTTAACGCTCACGTCCAGGCGTGTATACAGGCGCTTTTTATTTGTTCGTTCGCCCAGATTTCGAAGCTCGAGCGTATTTTTAGCAGCCCATGCGCTTTCTCCCGATGCGTGCGCTCTCACTTCCACCCTAAAATTTTTACGAGCCGTTTCGCGCCTCGCGCCTTTAATGACTCGTCGGCCTATAAATCACCGCAGCCGTGGATATATTCGTCCGCGAAATACCAAGCCTAAGCTTGCAGTTTTGCTAAACCTTCGCCAGATAATCATGCGTCATAATCAGCGTGAAACTCATGCATACGCAATGACACCTATATGCATCCTCGCAAAAAACATTCCAGCGAAAAAAAAGTCGCGCTTTGTTAAACTCGTCGGGCCAGGCGCGAAAAGAAGCTCTCCGAAGCGGGCTGGTATAAAGATGCGCCCCTCGAGGAAAAAGCGCGCGTCAAAGACGCCTCTCTCGTACATCTCTTTTGCGCCGTGGAGAAAATTTCGCCGGCGTGTCGGGAAATACCCGTCGCGGGAGATATCCCTTAAGACATACCCCGCACGCAGCGAGATTGCGGAGGCAGAGGTCTTTGCGCGCTTTGTGAGAGCGAGAAATTCCTCCGGCTCGGCTTTTCTCTCGTCCCGGAGCCCATTGTGTCGCTCCTGCTATACCCCGCCCAACGACTCGGCCATTAACCTGCTTCCACGGCTCTTTGCTCCGCTTTTCTTTTCTCTCACCGCAAGCGACTGTGTCTTGAGCACGCACCGCCGCAGCGTCGATGCTCGTTCTCGTATAACGCTTGACAACGGCTCTTTTTCATCGGCCCTCGGATTATTATTCGTCCCGGAGTTTGCCTCGTGAAAATAGAGAAAAATAAAATAAAGAAGAGGAGACAAGCGCTCTTGAGGATAGGCTAAGACTGGCAACTCGAAAACAGCCGGCAATTACGCGGGGAAGAGAGGCTAGGAGACCCAGAGGAGAGATGTATAAGCCGTGGGAGATTTTAATCCGCGACACTCGCGCAAGAAAGAGCAGAGCTATAACAGCGGCCAGACGGCAACTCGCGCCTTAATCCAGATTACCCGCTTTGCACAGTCTCGTCAACCCCCCTGCTTCCTCTTTTTTTTTCTCTCGTCGTCGACGATTAATTAGCCGACAAAGAAGCTGCGCCGGCCTGAGGGATTAGGGGCCTTCGGATCGGTTAATAACCAGAGCGGATATTCCGCGATGCAGCTTTGTGCTCCCTTAGACGTGCGCGAATTTTAATGCGTTTTCCGCTTTTGAAGGCTTTTGTCGTCGCGGCCTGCATAGTCCTCGTCAAAGCGCCGAACCCCCTCTCTTCGTAGTGCATTAATTAACATTTTCGATGAGAGAAGCTTGGCATGGGATAACGCGGATACGCGTCGATTGCAAAACTCTCTCGGGGAACAACTGACGTAATCCCCCCCGGTTTAATACGAAAATCTATTCGTCTCTTAGCCGGGCTTAATCTACCGACGTAATATAAGACGAGACTCCGAGATTTTCCAAGCTCAGCTGGACTTATACATTGCACTCGGATCGATTCGATAATGAAAATGAGCGAGAGACAGACAGCGCATAATTATCGGCCTGCATCTACATAAGCGCCTCTCACTGGGCTAGCGCGTAAGGGGAACTTGCGGTACCCGGGAAGCTGCAGGCTGAGGTTATTGCGGGGCTCTTTATATCAATTATTAAAACGGATTTCAAGGCAGGCGCGACGTTTGACACGTAAAGCTTGCATAATTTAATCGGCTCTTACGCTCCGATAACGTGATAGACGCGCCCTTTTCTCGGCCGATGAGGATTCTGGGGAGAAGGAGAGGTTGACTGGATACTCAATATTTAACGAGGCAGACCTAACGCCTTTTTGGATTTCCGACAGGCTTTGCGCGTCTCGCGGAAATGACGGCTTTTCCGGCTTCGGGAATTATTGATTTCTTTTTTGTTTCGAAGGGCCGCGTGTTAGTTTCTTTGGCGTTACTGAGTTATTTATTTAAGGGTGAGACGGAGGGCGTGTTTTGTGCGATGGAATATATTGGGTATAAATTGATACGGGAATGAGGTTTAATTTTATCAGTGGTAAGGTAACGCGGCTAATATCCATCCGAGCGCTATTAAATTGGGCCGAGAGGAAATAAAGTTTCGTTAAAACTAACAACTTGTATTTTATTTCATTACTCCCACCCCTCGACGACTACGACCCCGGATCTATATCGGGAAACACACCTTACGACCCCGAACCCCCTCCCACGTCTTTGATGAAAATCAACGGCCTGTGGAGGGCTGCGGAAACTTTCCCGGCCCCATTATTACGCCGTTATCCGAAAGAAAAAGTCCTTATAAATTGCGATAATAAGAATATTAAAGAAAAAAAAAAGGGAAACCTAATATTTTCCATGCCATCGTAAGCTGCTGCTGCTCCAGAGGGAAAGAGAGAGGAAAGCTACGGGGGGCGTCACGAGGGAGGAGCGCGCGCATTAATAGTCATCAGAGGTGTAATTGAATCTCTCTCAAACAATATCTCGATCGCGGCAGCAAGAAAGAGAGAGGCTCGAGGGCGCGGTTCCCAGCTCTCGTTTTACCCTTACAACGGGAGTCTCTCGTCGATTTTCCCTCCCGGCTTCTATCTCCCACCTTCAGCCCTTTGACTTACACGGAGGACTCGAATCGAGCGTAGAGGCACGTTCCAAGTTCATGAATACACACCTTCTCCTTTTATCGAGAGCTATCCCAGGGCATCTCTAGCCCAGTGTCTTCTCGCTCTACGCGGCTTCTCCTTGCGCCCTGCTCTTATATAAGCAGTTAATGTAATTTTCCCCCTCCGAGCGCGCAGCTTTTATGTTACACGTCAAGTGCGTCGTTAACTGTTTTGCGAAGTACAGTCGATCGACTACTGACGTTCTCTCTATACCGACGAATTTAACGAAACGTGACTGGGCAAAATGGGAACAGAGCGGTGGGAGGGAAATTTGTTTGTGATTGGGTTAGGCGAGCGAGGGAAAATTTATATATTTCCAGTCGGCGTTTTCATGGAAAGCGACGGTAGATGCTTATAGCGAGAGGCGCGGCCGCGCATAAGAAGGAAGCGCAATAACGCCGGGGAATCCCCGGGTTCGCTCTTTCTCTCTCTCTCGCTTGGCGAAGGTATGATTTGTGCAGAGAGCGCGGCGAAAGGTAGGCGGAGGAGCCAAAGGTGTAGGTCAGACTATTGCGAGAAATCGTATGTGTGTATGAAGAGAAGAGGGGATGGGAGTGCGCCAGACGTGTGCCGACAATGACCTTTTGTCCGGCCTTATCTGCGCTCGGCTATGGCGCGCATGGGGCCGATAACGTATGGCCCGAGCGTATATACAGAGGAAAAACGCGTTGATTCATGAGTTATCGGTGCAATAATCTCTAATAAGAAATGTCGAGGGGGAAGGGTATTTTTTTTTAATATGCCTCTCGCTCTGGGGGATGACGTTGAATGATAATTGCGGCGGCTGAAACGATTGGTTATTTCTGGTTATTGAAAAATTTGCACGACACTCGAGAGAGGGAATTGATACGCGAAAAAATTTCTCTCGAATGGCTTCGCATAAAGGAAAAAAGATGGATTCAGCTACTGACTCGGACGGACTGGTTGTATAGCAACGATTTCAATGTATGCATCGAGGGTATATAAAGTTTGCTTGAAATTACAAAAATACCGGGGGGAGGGAGGATCGATTCTGTCTAGCCCCGGCTTTCCTACGATTTTCCTTTTGCCCCGGGATTTTCTTCAATTCTCCAATGTATATCGGCGAATTTGTTTTTTTTTCTTCCTTCTCTTTATTCTTCTCTCTGTGTATGATATTAAAAATTTGTTTGGCGAGCCGTGGTTTTTATTAATATTTAGTTGCAAATATTTAAACAGAAAATGCTCGAAGCGCATATATTTTTTGCCATTTTAATTTGACGTCGGCCTGCAATCAAATATATCAAACTTTATTTCTTCATTTTTATATTTCATTTTTTTTAATAATCGTAGCGCTTATTTAAATTCAAGTCAATACGATCAAGTCGTACCGAGGATGATGTTTTTTTTTTTATTATTTCAACGAGGCGCGTTTGATGAAATTTTCCACGAGCAATATGTATTTACCGCAAAGTGATTTTAGAGTTCGCGACGTTGATTTGAAAAAATCTATTCAAACTGTTAGATGCTACAAACTGTGTTTCAATCGATACTCGAACACGCGCGGAGTTTGCAATTTATCTGCTTCCTCTCAAAACACTATTGTTATTTTTTTCTGTGATTGTTTTTTCACTCTTTTACGTAGACTACTGCAACATACATTTTATTGTATTTATAAATTTTAATTAATTCCAGCTCCACTATAGAGTAGCATCATCGGGTGACGTCAGTTAAACGAACGCTTTACATTAAAGCTCCGTCAAGCCCATGTCATTATTTTTTTCTTTCGTCTACAACAACGAACGGAAACCGGAGGTAAACGAGAAAATGCCACGCATTTAAGGGCGCTGGGATAATGCAAAATCGTAACGAATACGGGCCATGCGAGAGTACTCCTTTATTTTTTCCCTTTACGCAGCCCTGCAAGCACTATACGGCTTCCGCACTCTCGTGAAGTCCATCCTCCCCCTTTTTTCGTACCTTTTTTTTTGAAATTCCAACGATACACGCGCCTATTTTCAAGCCGAGAGATTTATACGCGGCCGCAGCGAATCTCATAAACGCTTCGATTTTTCCGCTTCTTGTTTTTTTTTTCCTACTCGCGCGAAACTCGATAGCCGAAATTCCCGCGGAGCTTTAATTTCATCTCTCTGGCGCGCAGTCGGCGATTTCGTTTGGGGCTTTCAAGCCGATTTGCTCTCACTCGAAAAGCGCGTATATACGAGTAAAGCTTGTAAAGCGAGAATTTAATTCGCGAATCAGGTGTAAAAACAAAAGCCTATAAAACGCCACACTCGCTCGACTATGCGCGACTCTTGAAAAAATAATATTTAGCTAGAGCTAATCCTATTAGCTGCTTAAGTCTAGCTAATTTAACGTCGCTATGTACGACCGTACATGCAAATAATACGGTTGAGAGGGGGGACAGAGCTTGTAAAACAGGTGCGATAAGAATCCGAAGCAGGGGAGGGTGTAAAAAGCGACGATTAGGCTACACACATCAATTTGCGTACAGCCCAATTCGCCGCCGAGGGTCTAACTCGTTATGAGAGGAGTCACGTGCTCGGAATGAAAGCTCCCTAGCCGCAATCGAGTCAGCGGCAACCTCGTCAGGGCAAATATAAAGCCGGAGAAAATGGGAAGTTGATAAAGCCGCTCGAGCTTTTCGCAGCCAAGGAAAGAACGAAGTTCATTGTACCGCCGAAATGGATTATATCCTCACTGTTTGTAAAATTGGAGAATTTCACGAAGTACACTTTCACGCCGTATTCAAATGGTCCGATTTAAAATCATTCAAAGGTCTATTTTAAGGAAGCCGAGGGTATATTCGTTTTCGACGAAAGTTCGAGGCAAGTTGCCGAGAGAGAGAGAGAACGACGCGATGGCTAATATTAGCCTTTCAAATCATTTATTCAACGGGGGGCTCTCCGGCTAAATCGAATTTGAGCGATAGGTCGATCATTTAACGATAATTTTATTCGGCCGAGCTTGCGGAGAAAGAATTTTTTAAAAAGTGTTTATTTTGGCGCGCGGCTTTCTCCTTTTGCCGCATAAATCTCGAAGGGTCGGGGCAGAGCCGTGTTGTGTGTGTGTGTGCTTCTTTTAATATCGGAGGGAAAAGAAGGATTGAAAGGTTGCCGGGTAATCGGGATTGAATGCGAGGCTTAAAAAACTAGTAGGTCACGTATTCGCTCGGCGTACAGCGGCTCTCTCTGTTTTCTTTTATTTCACTCTCGCGGGATATATCGGGTACGTTCATCTCTGCCAATGGATTTATACTGTATCTCGTGCAATCGAATTGAGACGAATCTATGCCAAATAATCCCCCGGCACAGGGACTTCTCCTTTTTTTTTATTGACTTCATTTGCCTAATGGAAACTGCATTTTTAATCGATACAAAACTTTTGAGAACTATTTATTAATAATAAATTATGTTGATTAAATTCTCTCAGCGAATTGGGGGGAAGGTTTAAAAATTCAAAGAATTTATCCCCATAAAAGCAGATTTAAAACTTGAGCTGAAACTTTAAAGATTTATCTGCGACCGCAATGGGGGATAGGACGAAAGACTGGAAGAGAGAGTGAGAGAGAGAGATAGCGGACCAGGGTGTGGAGAAGTTACAGGTGGAGGCGGAACAAGAAGCTGCGTGCATACAGACGCCCGCATGCGGCCGATCAATACGGGGGACCGCCAGGGATATACGTATGTATGTATATATGTATATAAGCAAAAGAGACGCCGGATAACTACCCGACCTGCGCTGGACGTGAACTTGGGAGAAGCTCTGCAAACGTAAACACGTTTTCCTGCTTAGCTAAGCTTAAATGGAAAATTTGAAATTTTTCGACCGAACAAGCACGAATTTCGTTCGTTTTTCTTTTTTATTTATTTTTTCTATATTAAAAGCAAATAACAAGGGTTAAATATGCGAATAGGGATTTTAATGCTGTTTACAATAGATGTAATAGAACGGCCATTAGGTACCGCTTTCAACTGCACAGTTGAATCGCCTCGCTAGAGCTTGCGGTATTTATTTAGAATATGATTAAGCCCGTTGTGCATCGATCGGTTTTACTAATGACCGCTGCGCTTATGTACGTCGACACAGAGCGTGTGATAGAGCCGATGGCAAGAGGGGAGAGGGGGCTTGGTGGCTCTATACTCTCATCATTAAGTGAAGCAAATCCATCGGCGGGCTATTAGGCTTTAAAAGCTTTTTTAATAGTCTCGGATTTCGGTAATGACAAGCCGTTAGCGCGTGCACCGTTATGTTCGCGTGCTTTCGTATACATACGAGGACACACGCGTGTTGCATCGACGAAACGACCTTCGCAATGAAAAAGTTTCGGATTACCGCATGCCTCGCTCTCGGTTGTGTATATTTTAAAAAAACGGCCAGCTGCATGGATGACAAATAAACAAAAATAAAAACGAGCTTGAAAACGTTGGCGAAACTTTGGCAGATGATATCTCGAGTGTGTGGTGGCCGGTTAATTTAAGCGAATTTCAAAAAACTCCCGTGGCCGCGCGAGAGATAAGTCGCTTCCCCGCAATTTTTCCCTCGCTCTCGCGAACCCTATGACCTCCCCTCCTCCCCACCGCGTAATCGGGAATAAACTTTTTCCGCATAGCTAAAGAGCGACCGAGATTTTCTCCAGGCTACGGGAGTGGTAAGCCTCCATAAATATTTAAGCATCTTGATGCAGCGTCGCAGGGAAGGGCCTACCCCAGCGTGTATAAATATAAATGAGAGCGAGAGCGTGTCTCTCTCTCTCTCTCGCGTGAGAGGCCGCAGCTTGCGGCTTTTCTTTTTTGCAATTTTCCTCCGGAGTTCGTTCGCCTACTGCCGCAGCTGCTTGTCGCCTCTATCTGGCGTTACGTTTACGGGATTATACACGTGTGGCTATATATCGACGTGCATGATCATGCAAATGTTGCTTGCTTGCCAGAGTGTAATTCGAAATGAGGTGTGGGCGCATGAGGACTCTACTCTTGCACCCAAGAGTGTTCTTCGCTCTTTGTGTGTTTTATTTAGTTATTTTTTCCTTGCAAAATCTGAATTATACCGTGGGTAATGAGCGTTGGGTACTCCTTTTGTTTTTTAATGAATATTCTTATTCTTAGAAATATTCTCGAATTCTAATTAATTCGATTAAACTTAAAAAGAGATAAATTAATTATAGTAATAAATTAATTAGACGGCAAAGTTAATCAGGCACACTCCTTCCTAAAAATAAGAGGAGGAGGTTAAGCTCGAATTGCTCATAATAAGAGCGACTGTCAAGCCGGTAGTCGTCGTAACATTCAGCAGGATAGAGAAGAGCGATAGATAAGAGGGTAAGGGGTAGGGGCTTCTGGTCGCTGATAATTCAGGAAAATTTTCCGGCAATCGACCAATTATCGGCTCAATCGTCGTGATTAGTAGAGAAGCCCGGGGCGAGACGGGAGCTCTCGCTCAATACAGACTGAGAGAGAGAGAGAGAGAGAGAGAGCGACGTCCAATCACAACTACTCCCTCATGCGGTGAGCTGCATACTCGGCGCGATTCGCTCTCTCTCTTGCGTGGGCAAGAGGGTAATGCCGTTCTAGCTCGAGGGCTAACGCTCCATTTGCCGTCCCTCTCGCTCCTTCTCTCCTGTTGGGTATTCTTTGATCAGCCATGGGTGGTAACGAGCGCCTGCCTCTCACGGCGAATAAGCAGGGGGGAGATAGATGCCGGATAGCCAACGTGTATTGCGACACATACGTCTTACCGCACACGGTCTGTTTCTACTTGCAGCCGCTCTTGCAGCTTGATTTGCGACTTTTCGTAATATGTTAAACAGAGACTGGGATCGTGTTTCTTTCTTTTGTTTGTTCTCGGCGGCTTGGCAAGGTTTTGAAATAACGTCCTGTTGATTATTTATAGGCCGTATATTTTTTTCTAGAAGAAAAGGGATTTAAATGTAATCGGCTGAAAATAAGGTGTGTTTAGACGGTGAGTAGAAAAAGTTTTTTAAACGTTTAGACAGAGTAGCGAAAATCTAATTCTGCTACGACGGAAATGCACAAACCCAAGGGGAGAAAGAAGGCATAATGGAAGTTGAAAGAACAAAAGTTTGCGTTTTTTTAAAGATATACGAGGCGGAGTGAAAAGGGCGGCGAGACGAGTTGGAAATCGTGACAAAAGTGAAAAAAGAAAATAATACCAAACGTAAGTCTAAAAGTCGAAAAAAAAAGAAAGAGAACGGTTGGCCGAGTGGCTGCGGCGAAATTGCCCTGCTCCCCCTGCCTTTCCTTGTTCATCCACGCGAGTGAGCGTCGCCCACTCGTCGTAGCATAGTCCTCGAAATGGGGAGTGTAAGAGAAACGGAGAGCGGAAAAAGTAGGCCAAGCACCAAGAGAGAGAGAGAGAGAGAGAGAGAGGCTTGCTCGAGTGCAGGCGCACGTGTGGGCGTGTGCGGGAAAAAAAATACGCGATTACACAGGAAAAAGAGATCCCTCCCTTTTTTTTCCATATCCCTTACCACCTGAGCCAGGCCAGAGGTTTTTTAACGAGACGCGAAAAATTTTTTGACTTTCCGAAGAGCTTGTAATTTTGCGCACGACCAAAGGCTTTTTTCACGTGCTCGTACTGCTTGTTCCTCCCTTTTTTTTTTGCTCCAGCTTCGGAGAGTGTGACGCGCGCGTATACCGGCGGGATTTCATATTATGCTGGTATATTTTTAGATGAGTCGGCCTTTTTTTGGGGGGTTCGCCCCGGAACATTGGCCGGTATGAAAAATGAAAAAAAAAGGAAGAGTAATGATAAAAAAAGGGGGGGAGGGCTTTTCAGCAGCGATCTCTCGGAATTTGGCTGTAGCAGGGCGTTCTTTTTTCAGAAAATTAACATAAAAATTTTAATAAGCCGAGTAGAAATGAAATCTCACGGAGCGAAAGAGAGAAGTGGCCAATTTGCCGACGGGACGATACTCGAAAAGACATTAAGTCTTCCAGCGGGTCGGAATAAAAAATTTTTCTCATATCTTAAAACCGGAGAGAGACATATAAAAAGGTGGAAAAATGAGCGGGCATAATTTCGAGACTCTGCCGAGAAAGAATCGAGCTAATAAAATAGAAAAGTTTAATATAACAATTTGAAACGCCGCCGGAATATCTCGTTCTCTAAATACATCAGTCCAGGGAAATAAAAACGTTTGCTACGCTCGGCTCGCTCGCTCGTAAATTCGGTAACAGGCCAAAGCGGCTCCTCCAGAGCTCCCTCCCTCTCTCTCGATATATAGAACCGCGTAATATATATTTCACATACCCTGGGCCTCCTCGACGCGCCTATAAAGATAAACCGCCTGCTCCTCTTCGTGGCCGCGGAACGATGTATAAAAGGCGGTAGGCGCCGGGCTAACTTTGATAAATCGCGGGAGAAAAAGAAGCTGCACGTGGCGAAATTAAAAACTCCTCGGGGAGAGAGAGAGCGTCGCGAGTGCAGACTACTCGTGGACCGAGATGTATATGTATATACAGGCAAGTGGCTTTTTCCGCGGCTACGGACGCTTGATATATTTGCAATTCCGTCGTTTACGACGAGCGAGAGAGCTCGCTTTTCATCCCCCTCCCGCCGATATAACAAGAGCGCTCGTTTCTGCGCCTCTCACCCCTTTCTGTTTTGCTTTCTCAAAGAGAAAGCTTTGTAATGGTAAAAAATTTCGATTTTGTAAGTTTGTGTTTTTTTTTTTATGTTTTGCACGTTTTTAAACCAAAATATAGCGTTTTTAAAAAAAGTCTGTATGTGTGTATGTTTATTCAATGAATAATTGTATACAAAACAAAAAAAAATTGATCATTACGTACTAAATTCGGATTATTCACCTATATTTTCCTACAAGTGGAATATATTGCCCGTCAGTGACATAAATAATCGCTTACTTTGATAATTTTTAAAAGCATAATACGCGTAAATAAGTTGCGAAATAAGTAAGTAACTGTGACCCTTTGCATTCTTTATTAGCAGGTGACAGCAGCTCAATGGCGAAATGCTTTGGATCAGAAAACTTTTGTGAGACTAACGTGTTCCTTATATGTAAGCCCGGTAGCCCTTGCATTAAAAGTAGTTTTTTTGTTATAAATTATGCAATAAAGTCTACCTTAAGGGCATGCCTTATATCGGCACAGGTATCTTTTTTACCGACTACCTAATTTTCAATAAAAACATAATAACTAGAGGTTGAAAACAAATAAGTCG
>JAPYYQ010000739.1:0-50830 GCA_030522585.1 Anagyrus pseudococci | reverse complement strand
TTTCAATTTATAAAAATTATTGTAAAGATAGTAATTTCTGCGACAAAATGACTAGATCTTCGCCTTTCTAAAAAAAATAGTAATTTTTGTTATTTTTTAATTATTTTTTATTATAACACTTTTCTCAGTGTGGGAAAAATCGCGAGGGGGGGGGGAATGGTGCAGGCGCCTGTATATACGAGTTGTATTGCTTGTTTAATCGAGTGTTTGATTTATAGTAGAAATTATAAAAAAAAAAACGAAGAAACGGCATTTGTTGAAAAACTTGAAGAAATAATCGGAGAGTTGTAGTAGGTAATTAGTAAGTAGCAGGGATAACATAGCGAGTGAGGTCAGCGTGAAAATTGAGAGGAGTAGGACGAAAAGAGGAGGAAGAGAGGGGGTTTAGTTAGGGACAGGGAGAAGAAAGAGGGCGAGGGCAGAGAGAGAGAGAGAGAGAGCTGGGTCTGAGTAGGGGGGAGAGGGTGAGAGCGAGAGCTGCAAACGAGCCCAAAGCTGCTTGAGGCGTGAAAGCAAGTACGAAGGCGTCAGGCCGCACGGAATTTCCTACGCTTGACGCCGGACACGAGGCTTAATTGCGCCGGTGCGCAATGTAAATATGCCGCGTCAGTTAACCGTGCTGTCCGCACACACAGGCCCACCGCCGTGCTCGGCTCCCCCCCCCCATCCACCCACCCACTCTTACTCTCTCTCTCTCTCACTCTCTCTCTGTTGCTCCCGCGCGCTAGCACACAGGAAAACACGGCCTGCTCTTCCTCCCGCCGTTCACTAGAGAGCCACCGCTACTCCGTCACTCGCGGCTAATGCCGGTGTGTCATCGCTCGCCGGCCGCTAAAGCGCCCGCCACCCATCCTCACGCCTCTGACCGTACACAAAGAAGCGACCACCCCAGCTATCTACCCTCCCCCACCGAAATCCGCCGGCGCTGCCCGGATTCCGCGGCACGCGCGTCGTTCGCTAGCCTTGCCCCCTCCGTTATGCTTCTCTCTCTCTCTTCGGCCCGGCGTGCAAATCATCTCCCCCCCTCTGTAGACCGGCCTACTGCCCAGCTGAGAGAGAGAGAGAGAGAACCGTGTGCGAAAATATTTGCGTTATAGATGCCGGAACGAGCAGCCTAGTTTGCCTTTCTTCCGACCAGCCTTACGCCTAAAATTATTGTTTTCCATCTTATCATTTTCTTTTTTTTTATATATGGGTATTGAAACAGCGATTGTCTTAAAAATATATTGCAAAGAGTAACGGTACAGATAGTTTGGTGAATCCGTCTAGGATATGGAAATAAATAGGAGCTTTGGTTTAAATTCGCGCTGGAATATGCGAAATTTGGCTAACGAAGTAAATCACCCTTTGAGGATGTACTCGGTAAATCAGAGAGAAGGAGAGAGGTCGGTAGGGCGAGAGAGAGAGAGGAGGTCCGAGAAAGAGGGGGAGATGGAGGGGGTGGGGGAGATTCAAACTCTGCCCTCATGCAGTCCTGTTTCAATAATATACTTGGGGACGTCGAGATATAGCGAGGAACGACAAGAACGACAAGAGGAGCAGCTCGAAGGAAGTTTCTAATCCCAGTGGTCAGTTAATAATCTAGCCCAGCGCTACTGCCGCCTCCGCCGGCGCTGGCCCCCCGCTGGCCAAGGCTCTCGAATGGTTAGTTAGTACCTGGCGCGGAAATACCGCTACCGTCTGTTTACAGATATAAATGCAAACATTAATATAGTGCACTTCGCGGCAAAGAGAGAGAGAGAGAGAGAGAGAGAGAGAGAGAGAGAGAGAGAGAGAGACAGGGACAGAGAGATAGTAGAGGGAGAGGAGCGATACACGTGTCGGGTTGTCGCCGCACGTTGCCTTGCCACCGCTATACCGGGGCCGCGTATGTGACGAAGTATTATCTTAATCTTGGTCAATGCGACGGTCAGCAACTCCCGAGCCTCGCGAACCTCCTGGACTGCTCTGCTACTATTACTGCTGCTACTGCCCTTTGGGAACGAAACTTGCCTCCGCCTCCTGTTCCTTCTATCCTCCTCAAATACGCTTCATAAGCCCAAGCTCTATGTAAATTTCGATTCAAACTCGCCTCCCTGATCTTTCCACTTGTCTTACGATTTAGCCTTAGGCCCTTGCCTCCGCCGGCTTTGCCAACTTTGAGAATTTTATATATTTTTTTTACATCATCCAACGTAATCTTTGCATTTCATTCGAAAAATTCAAAAAGGTTCTTTGAAATAGTGTCAACAAAGAGTCAAAAGACGATATCACCCAAGGCACGTGTATCATCTTTGGAACAGCAACAACGAAAAGAAATCAAAGGAGAGGGACAGTGCTTGATATTGTGTTTCTCGTTGACGCTTCCTTGCAAACACACTCACACAGGGAGAGTCGGCGAGCTCACGAAGCATTCGTCTTATCCTCGGTCATTTGTCCGGAGCAAAGTAAAACAGCAGCTGGTCGCCGAGCGTCGTCCAGCCGAGCGCTTCCTGCAGTAGTAGCAGTAGTCTCGCTCGAGTACAGCGAGACTTTGTCGCAGTCCACTAGGGAGGGGGGGGGAGATCGCAAGGGGGAGTGTCCTGGTCATCCTCACGGGCTGTAGCTAGCGCCCAAGATAGCCAAGAGTCGGGTTTTGTTTGCCGAGCAAACGTTTGCCGGCGACACCGGCGGACACACGCCGTCGCGTCGTTCGTTCGTTCGTTCATTCGTATAGACTCCCTCCCCCGCCCCACAGCCTGCTCGAGCTCCGGATTTTGCGGGCCAAGTCGTCTCTCTGTCGGCGGCAGTGGAAAGTGGCCCCGGCAGCGGATTTAATACCATTGCGCGGCATGAGCACGATTCGCCCTGGTCAAATAACTTTGCTCAAGTAACTCCCTTTATTCCACCCCCCTTCCTTTACGGTTATTCTCTTCCTTCCGCGATATTAACACACCGCGCGGTTCTCTCTCTCTCTCTCTCGTCGTGTCCGGTCAGCTGCTGCTACCGCCCTCCTCTCCCCCATATAGCCAGAGACCGGGAGAATAATCGCAATTTCTGCAAGACGCCCAGGTAAAATCCAGAGACGCGGCTCGGGCCGTGATATGACAGGGAGTTTGCCGGATCAGCGGCGCTCGTAAATTTCCGCGTCGATAAATTCCGAGCATTCGACCGGGGGGATAAGAATCCGGAGACGGGGCCGAAGGAGGCTGTCGTTGGGATGCTGTCTCGTTGGACGCGCAGGAGGAGGAGGGGGGCACAGAGGTTAGCGAAAGCTCCTCTCGCGCGTAGAAGGTGTGTAAGTCCAGGCGGAGTAGCCGCGGTGCGGGCCTCCAGTGAGGAATGGCCCCTGGGTGCTGGCGAGAGAGCCTTTAGCCTCGGCTTAGCGTGTACTGGCTAACACCAACCCCACCAACGGCAGCAACCCGGCCAGCAGCAGCAGCAGCCTTCGTGTCGGGGCCAAGTTATACCCGCAAACAGTCGTACATTAGTGCCCGCTCTCGAGTCCTGCAGGATTTATAAGGGACGCGCCCACTGGCCTCGCCTCACCTATACCCACCTCGCTCGCGTAGTATGGAGAAACGTCCGACACTGCGCCTACGTTCCATGACGCTTAAAATTGGAAGAACCGAGGAGAAGACGGGGGGGGGGAGGGGGTGGCAAGGAGCGAGCGACGGTCAAGCAGCTCGGCGAAAGAAAGGCAAAACGAGAAGACGTGACCGGGCCAACCGCTACGCCTGCATTTTACGACGGAGAGAGAAAGGGAATGTGGCCAACACTCGTGTATATGCATGAGTATATGGCTGGCTACGAGCGCCTCGGACTAATGTCGCGAAATGTACTTTGTGTAATGCTACACACGGCAAGGGTGTAGAGAGCGAGCGCGAGAGAAAAGTGGAAGAGCCACTCGAATTAACTGACCCGACTGGCGCTTCGTTAGGGCTACTGGCTTCCCCTTTTAATAAAGTTAACTTTCTTTTCTATTTTCCAGAGTGTAATACGCGTATAAGACTTCGATTTTCTCGTTACCTCAGACGAGCATCGGTTTTAATTTATGTATCCAACGAGTTTTCAATCTCTGAAATAATAGATTTCTTTTTTTGCAGATTATCCTATTTTCTCAAGTAACACGCTTATTAATACGTACAACGATAATAACAAGAGTAAACTGATGTAAATCTTGATGAAGAAGAAGAAGAAGTAGAAGAAGAAGAAGGTAAGAATGAACGAGCCGCTCCCGGGATGTGGAATTAGTATCTGACCTCGGGGCAAGTGCGCAAAATTTTTGAGTTTGAACAAATAGTTCATTGTGAAGGGAAGGTGGTAGGGGAAGGCGAAGAAGTAGAGGCCGGACTTTGCAGGGCTGCAGAGAGAAAGAAGAAGGAAAATGCAAACAGCAGGAGGAACGGCTCACGGGGAAATAATGTCGCAAGAGGTGAGTAGTAGTCGCGGAGGCCGAGACTGCTGGGAGCCCTCTCTCACGTCATATATATGTATATGTATATATATATAAGGCAAGTAAAATCGTATTCGAGCGACCCTTAAAGTTCGTCTCTTAACGAGCAATTCGCAGAAAGCTCGTCGCTCTGGCCGCTGTAGTCGAGGACGAGTGTAAACTCTGCTGCGGGGGGCAGCCAAGCTCCAAGAGTTTAGCAGCAGCAGCAGCAGTCCCGTGTGTACGTGAGTGTACGTCGCTGTAAAGGAGGTGAAGCGGTTGGCGGAGGGTGGAAGGAGGCAGTGGAGGAGGTGGAGGTTGCGAGTGCCGGTAGGCGGGATTCGCCCGAGGGGGGTGAGTTTGGGGATCGCCGAGGAAGCAGTGGTCAGCACACTTGGCCGACCCTACTTCGCTAACTAGTTTAATGATATATGTTGAGCTACAAGCGCCTTGATTAATCGTTAACTAATGTTGGACCTTGCAGTGCTTCAGCCCGGAGGATTCGCGCGCGCGAGTGAGAGAGAGAGAGAGAGAGAGGAGCCGGCAGCCGCCGGGAGGCTAGCTCGAGACGATGGATAGAGGCTGCGAGGGCTGGACAGAGCTGCTACTCCGACTCGGGGGGGAAGAAGAAAGACCACGAGCAAGAGAGAGACGAGGAGGAACAGCTCAGAAAGGTTCAAATCCTCGAAAGCCGCAGAAGCAGCAGCGGCAGGGGCGGCCCTTACCCCAGATACGGATTGCCGTTCTCGAATTCTCGAACGCGCGGACCTCCACGGAAATCTAATCTCTATCTCCGCGTGTAATTTGATTTATAGTCCGGCCAGGCCAGCTCGGATTTGCGCCCAAGAAAAACTTGGACTCTGCGCTCGAGCTCGGCGCTTTCCTCGAGACGCTGATGGGGAAGGGGAGGGGGCACAGAGCCGCCAGCTCGATTTTCCCCATGTAAATTAGGATAATTGAATTATCCACATTACTGGACGCGATTTATCATCTAGCTCTCGCGCATCCGTCCGAGGCTTCTCTTTTGCTTTCGTTCTCTTCTTCCCACTGCTCTCTCGTCTAATAAATCTGCGACCGGACTTCACTCGCGTCCGCCGATGAAATCGCCGCGAAGCTCGAAGCCGCCGATGCCGCGAGAGAAAATATAGAACGGCCCTGGTTCTCTCTTTCCCTTCCCGCCCGCTTCTACACCCTATCTCTCTCTTGTGAATTTGCATTGTAATTTATTGGATCAAGCGCCGAAATAACTAGAGCTCTCTCTTCTACGCCCACACGTAAACTGCGCACTCGATCTGGGCCTCGATTCGATAGGTAAAACGAGGGGGGGTGGGGTGGCGAGGGGGTTTAGGTCGGTGTGTGCTTCGGCTGCAACGTTTGACGTTAAAAGCCGGCTCTCCGGGCCGTCAGATATCGGCTATTCCGAAGTAATTGCAGTTGCACGGGCTAATGAGGCAATTATTAGAGGGCGATCGTTAAGATTCGGCTATAATGGGAATCCCGGTGCCTGGACTCTCGCACGAGAGAGCAAGCGATGAGCCTGTGGGGGAGGGGTACACGCACAGGAGAGTCGAGAAGGTGTGGGGGTGGGTAGGGGCTAGTGGACAGGGGGGTGCGCACGTTCGCCTCGGAGTGAAGCGGCCCGGAGAGCAGCTAGGCCGGCGCAGCAGGAAGCGGGGTGGGCCACTCTCTGCTACCACTGCCGCGGGAAGGGAAAGAGCAGCGGTGGCAGGAACGGACCGACGGAGAGAAGCAAGAGCAGCAGCAGCAGCAACAGCAGTAAGGGGGGAAGGTTGGCTTTGCGGGGCCGAGGGGGACGGCTCAGAGATGCAAGACACCGTGAAATTACCAGCAGAATCTCTCATCCCCCGGATCTATCTCTCTCTCTTGCTCTGCTCTCCCCCGCAGCCTCTCTGCGCGCGAAGGGGATGGCCAGGATAGAGGCTGCTGCTGCTGGCGCCGCCACCACCGCTGGAAGAAGAAGCGGCTGCTGGTAGCATAGTAAAGAGCGGAGCCTAGGAGGTGAGAGGGAGGTCTGGAGGGGGGGGGAGTCTCGGCTGGGTGAGGGCCGACTGCCGGAGTACGTCGCCGGCCAGCGGGTATTTGTCTTGTCTCCTTGTTTATGAGATTCAACATTGTTATTTGGCACCAGCGGCGAGTTTCTCTCCCCCTTTGCCTTTCCGACAGTCACTGCTGTCCACCTTCTGCTCTTTCGCCTTGGCCGCGCCATCCTTCAAGCTCGGCGAGTAGCCACTCGGCGAGAGACAACGAATGGAGAAGGAGGAGGAAGAGAAGGACTACTCGGGGGCTCTTTCGCGGCCAGCAGCGCTGGACAGCAGATACGTATTCCCGGGGAAGTTTGCCACTTTAAAAGGACATATCCAGGAGACTAGCCGAGAGACTACTAGGCAAGCCTCGAGTCTCGTACAGGAGAGAGAGAGAGAGGGGGAAGGGGAGGAGGCCGAGTAAGGAGAGGAAAAGGGTTGTAGCAGGGGAGGAGGTGGAGCCGCTGTCGGGGGCGCGCGCGCGTGCAGTTGCACGTCGGGGCCGCTAAAGCAACACCCTGTCACGCTCGAACTTAATCTCGGATCTGCTTCTGATACTGTAAACACATGCAAATTAATCACGCTAGGCCAAGAAATTGAGATTGTGTAAATCGTGCGGGCCCGCCGCCGACGCGCCTACCTCGTTGCCAGGGCTCCGCAACTACCACCCCCCCTGTGTATACCGCGCAACCGGACTACACACTCTCTTACGGCAACTTGTAATAGCTTTTCTTGTAAAATAACGAATTTCAAGCGGCTTTTAGATGAAACTGCCTTGATCCTAACGTAGGCGAGATAACAATTTCTTACGTGTAATTACAATGAAAATTTGGAAAACCTTGTAGTTATCGTTATCAGAATTTACTGGCGATCAATTACAATTATTGATTGCCGTGCTTATTAGCGTTAACTTTCGTCGATTAGGCAGTAACGTCGCGAAAAGAACAAATTTTTGCGTCTACATATCGACGAGCTGAAAAAAAAAACATTCATAAAATATGAAGGTATCCATTGTTGCTTGGAACGTTGATGTGGAAAGGAAATAAAAACCGTAAGAAGAAGAAGAAACGTGTGTTAGTCGGCCATAACGGAAGGAAAGGAAAGAGAGAAACAAAAACAAGTAATCGCATGAAAGTGTAGGTAAGTACAGCGGGTGTAACGCCTTGCGATGGGGTTGAAAAGGATCGTGGCCCCGCCGAGGCGTTAGCGGTTGCACATACGTAGATCTCCCCCCTCGCTTTCTCCTCCCGAGTTATCTAGATGAGTTGTCAGGCAGAAGCTCCCCGTTCCCGTTCTTTCCGCTCGCGCACGCTACGACGTCCTGCAAGAGAGAAAAAGAGAGAGAGAGAGCGAGAGCGTATGTAAAATCCGACTACGTCAATATAAGCTGTCGGATGCTTTTTCCCCCAAATTGACAGATTTTCAATTTAATCAAGCTCCCCGATCTAATGGAAAAATACCGGATTCATTGATGTTGGAATTGCAAGATAGGAGGAGGAGGAGGAGGAGGTGCGTGGATATGCGCATAGCCGGAAAAATGCATAAGCAAAAAGCATCAGAAGGGGGGGGGGAAGAAAAAGTGCCCGGAGCTAAAACTCCGGTCAACGGGATCGAATTAAAATAATGCTTTGCCTCGGGTTTAATCGCACGCGCAAAAAGATGAGGCCACTGTACTGCCACTCTGCGGAGGAGCTGTGCAGTAACAGAGAGCGGACGTGTATAGGGGATGCGACCAACCGATCGCCAGGTCCACTGGCTTTCAAAGACAATGTATATTTTGCTCGGAGCTCTCTCTTTTTCACTCTCGTTCAATATAACACTGGCAAGTGTCCGTTGATCAGACATATCAGCCTCACCAAATCAATCGGATGACTAGATTGTACGTGGATGAAAGAGAATCCGGCTGGAGTTTTAATCGCCAACAACTTGAGCTGATGCTCTTTTCAGTCATTGCTCGCGCTTTTGAGCCAACATTATATTGCCGTACAGAGAATATAAATAGAGGCGAGTAGTGGGCACAAGTCGAGAGAATAAAGAAAAGAGTTGGCATATAGCTGTGAGAAAGAGCAAAGAGTGCCACCTCGTAAAAGTATAGCGCAGAGGAGTGTAGAGCCGAAGGAGAGGCAAAGCTAATTACCAGGCGATTGCCGGTCGGCGAGATCGGCGTAAACAAAGGGCCCGCACGCGCAATCAAACGGTAAGCCGATCCCCTTGGCGAACGCGCCCGCCTCCGAGCCGTCTGCTGCGGCAGCTGCCGTGGCGGGCTTTTTAAACCGGCGCAAACGAGGCCAGGTTAAGCGTCCCCCTGCCTCGTGTGTGTATCCGCGTAACAGTGTGCGTGCGTACACGCCAGGCGACGGCCGTAATAATCAGGATTGTGAAATCCGATCGAGGCGCGCGCAATCCGCGGCTGAAATGAGCCGGCGAGGTAATGAGATTCCGTATGACTGTTGCGGGAGCGCGCGTGTGCACAGCGTAGAGCGCGCGAGAGAGTTGCACTAGCGGCCGAGCTCGTTGGCCGTTTGCCCCTCTCTCGCAGCCTCGCCGCTCTCGATCGTTTGCCTTCAATCACTTCTTGACAGATGCACTTACGCCTGGGACTCCGGCCCATCAAGTAGGAATGCGCCTTCGGGCTGCCTTCCAATTCTAACCGTCGCTCCTCGCGCACTCCCCCCTCGATCCCTCACACCACCGACTTCGCTCGTATTCTTCCCTCTGCCCTCTCTCGCTCTTTCTCTTTGCCTTCCTTCCTTCCTTTACTTCCCCCTCTTCTCTCTCTCTCGCGTCAATATTTTAGTGGAATTTTGATATTTTCGTTCCGCTCCATGCCTCGCGTCGATTTTCTCTCTGTCCCTTTTTTCAAGCCGTCCGCGTGTTATTCGCGGCGGCCAGAGTCTAAACATTACGCGCGCTACAAGTGAACTTTCTTCCCGCTGTTTGTTTTGCCGACTAATGGCTCGGCATTTCTTTTCCCCCCGCCATCCCTTGGCCACATCGGCTTTTTTCTTCTATTTGTGCCAAAGTATAACATTAAAATTATTTCGGTCATCTTGAAAACGTTTAATTTTACGCACGCACGGACAAAGCGCGAGTCGGAGTAGAAGCACACGGGCTTACAAGTGTACATGCAGCGCTGTCTGTTCTTTATCCGCGTTTTATCGCAAAAATCCTCGGAAAGTGGGCATGTGAGGGATATGGGGGCGAAAAAAGCGCCACCGGATAATCTACGTATTTATTTTCCGGCTGAAAAGCTCCCCCCAAGTGGAAATATGACCGGTCAGCCGAGAGACTCTACCGGGCACTTCGGATATCCAACGGCCATACCATTTGTCCGCGGCAGCAGATTGTCGTGAGTTTGCGCAAAAGCAGCTCCTCTCGGATCTCCGCGAGCATTAAACATCGGCTTCTTCTGCTAGGCGTAAATTACGCGGCGCTCTCACTTCATGTACAGTGTGCCCACGTGCGCGCTGTACGCGAGAGCAGGCAGGAGGGGGAGAGCGGCATTAAGTCGGGGAGCTTCTCTCTCTCTCTGGCCGGCCCCCGCTGATGGATACCGTGTTTGCCGAGAGGATAATAGTGTAATGGATGGACATGGAACAACGAGCGGAACGGACGAGCCTGCCGTTTTCAACGTCGTGACGCACAAGTTTGAGGCTCCGCGGCGCGCTCGTTTCGCTCCCCCCCCCCCTCGTCGCTGCTTCTCTCTGCGAACGACCTCCTCCTCTCCCAACAGCCTCGTTCGACCGATACACTTTTGCGTTCCACGCGAGCTTTCCTCCGTCTTTTTATTATAGTACTCTTCTGCGCGGCTATAGGGCCAACTCTCACGCCGGATCGTTTCAATTTATTCCCCGAGCCTGGGGAATATATAAAACGGAGCGTATACGCTACTCTCGATTGTTCAAAGGGTTATTTCTAATCTTGCTATAAATAAGAATGTGCTCTCGAAGATCTGCGGGCGCGCGCGCAAGCACGGTTAAGAAGGTAAAAGGAAATTAAATTTTTTAATGCCTCGACTATACTGCGACACGACAAACAACAAAAAAAAAGAGACGGCTACGTATGAAATTAATCGGCTTGAAAAATCTTAATCTGAAGATAATAAGGCAATTAAAGAATGCTTAACGAAAAAATAGCTTTGATAAATTTAAAATTAGAATCTCATCAATCTACATTCTTATCTGCCTTATGTCATTAAGCCAAAAAAGAATTAAGCTCCGGACGAAATAATGTTCTATAGAGAAGGAGAGATCTACCACGCCGGCATTAATCATTTTTCCTCGCGCGCACGCGGCGAATGTGTTTTTAATGTTATAACGCACGACTTTTATCCGCGCTCCCCTCCCCCTGATCATTTTCGAATATAATCATAGTAATAATATTCAAATGAGGAAAATGTATCATTAAGCAGCTGTACGAAAGAGGGAAAAAAACAACTCGAAGAGATCGTTGACCACGCTAATAATGTGTATCTTTAAAAAGTTTACTGTTCATAATTCGTATAGCCGAGTATCGAACAAAAAAGAATATCGTTCGATATCTAAGATTCCGGCTGAATCAGTGACGTCGAGAGAACCTCTTAACGCGATTGCGCGTCCGCCCAATGTTTTCTCCTTTTTTTTCTCCTCCAGTCACATAATTTCCACGTAACATTTTTACCCCAACCTCGAGAAAGAGAGAGAGAGAGACCCTTTTTACAAAACATCTCAACGCGTGCTGCAAGCCGTCTTATTACTCGCAAGTCAAACAAATTTTCCCGGGCATATTTGACTTGAGCCACGCCGTACGGCTCTCTCTCTCTCTCTCTCTCTCTCCATAAATATCCGAAGCGAGGAGGAGAGAAAACTACCGGGCAAGAAACAAGAGAGCCGAGGTAAAAGCTTTAGCCGGGTGCAAATGCAGGCATCAAAAAGGCCTAGGGGGCCTTTGTCTCGCGCGCACACCAGTCCAGTTGCAGCAGAATCCGAAGTTGGAATTTTTACTTTTCGCGAAGCCATTTCGCCTTGCTCTCCTTCGCAATCATCCGTCAGTCGTGTATCCCAACTGGCCCCTCGGTGCCCGGGTTAGCCCGAGGAGAGTAGTTTTCTTCGTGGCGAAGCCCCTGCACGCTCACATAATCCCGCGCGCAAACAATCCCGGCAGTCCTGGATAGGTTTGGCTTTGTCGTGGATGCTCCTCGCCTGCAACTCGGCAGTCCTACTCCTTCGCCATATCCCGACTATATCTCGTGAGCAGAGGCCTTTTTCAAAGATTTACATGCCCACGAGTGCCTTTTTCCCCTCTAGCCATCCGTCAACTCTCTCTCTCTACTCCCTGGAATATTCCGCTTTGTACCGCTCGCGTCATTTTTCTTTTGTAATACCTTCGAACAACAGTCTCTTTTCTTTTATCACCGTCTGCCTCTCTCGAGTAATGAGCGTTAATTTGGAATACGAAATGAACTAATATTTATTTATCGCCGCTGCTCTCTCGTAAGCAGACGTACTCGTTTGTTTCGTAAACGAATAATGCCCAAGAAATCGCGAAAAGCCAATTAATGTGGAGGAAAAAAGAGAGAGTCAAGGGCAAAAAGCGCGAAATGAATAGCAGCCGAATTAATTAGGCGTCAGATTAATTTTTAAGCGCAAACCTTACCCGCGACGACAACAAAACCGAAGCGCTAGGTATAGCAAGGGGGAGTAGGTTACAAACACGGCGGCAGATCGGCCGAGCGATTACATTAAAATAATTCGCGGAAACTGAAATAGTCGGGACGAGTTTGACGCGCTGCAGCGGCAGCAGGAGAGAAGAGCGCCAGCGATGCCGCTGCTGCGGATGTTAATTAATTTATGAGCGTATTATTTCTGTTAAAAAATAAATAGAATTAACGCGTGTAATCACAAGTTAGTGTCCGCGTAAATCATACGTATTTTCGTCTACCCAGACGTGCTCCCATCAAGGCCAAAAATAGATCATTAGGCGACGATAATTAGTATATATGCGTCAGCAAATGACGCTCTCCCGGTAATTCTAGCGGCGACGAGAGCCTGCCTGCTGTATGCTCTTCTCACTCCTCTCTAGTCCCCCCCCCCAACTCCGTTCCTCACTTGCTCCCGTCGCGCGTTCTTTCTCTCCTCGGCTGCGCGTGCATTTTGGTTATCCTCGGCTCGTAACGTCAGCCCACCCTCCTCTCCCTCCCTCTCTTTCTGTCTGCTTTTATTAAAATCATTTCGGTAATTATTCTAGTCAGATTATATCGTGAATTTAGACTCCCAACTATAGTTTCTTTTTACTTCTATTTTTTTCGTTACCAACTCGGTTAATGTCTGTCTTACATGCTCACGTTGTGGTAAATCGGTTGGAGTGTCGTGGGACAAAAAAAAATACAGACAGGGGCTTGTGATCGGCTCGTAATTAATAATCCTGGTTATAGAGAACGGCCGTCTTATCAACGAGCAATCATGATTAATTGCGCGTGCTACTTAAAAACTGCAGGAAAGGTGTATCGTGCGCGTATTGTTAAAAAGAAAACAAAAAATAGGCACTTTGGGGAGTACGGACCAACACGTGTCAGCCAGCCAAAGAAAGAAACGAGAAAAAGTAACGAGAGAACGTTGTAATAAGCGAGAGAGCTGTGCTTTATCGAGCGTATATCGGTATTACAGAAGAGAGAGAAGTCAGGAGGTCATTACAGAAGGCCAGATGGGGGGAGGGGAGGGGGAATGATCGAAAGTCCAAATGCAGCGGGCGTCGACCTCGCGCTATGCTTGCCGATCATCTCGAAAGTCGTTCTTCTCGCGTCTAGAACCAGCGCGGAGGCCTTTGTCTGTGAGTTTCACGCATAGATCGAGGGAGGGGAAAGTATCGGGTTGCGATGTAGGTTGCGATAGCGCCATGGCGCGCCGACTATTTAAGCGCGGACAATTGATTGTCTCCAACGGCTGTACGTAGTTGTATATGCGTGTGTATGTATATAGTGTCGGAGAACTCGACGACGTGCTCGCTCGTGAGAAGACGAGGACAAAATGCTGAAGAGCGAAAGAGAACTCCGGCCACCGGTGATTTCCCGATCTGTCTTTCGTTTAATCATTTCTAATTTATAAGGCCCAATTTTAATTCAACGTACTTACACGAGTAAACACGCACACGGCGCGCACACACACGGAGCGATCTCGCGCATTAAGCGGCATGATGTCATGGCGTGGCAGAGAGAGGAGAAAATTACAAAGCTAAATTTAAATTGAGCCGAAGGAGTATAATGTGTCGAACAAGCCTCGAAATTAATGTGATTTCTTTTTTTTCCTCCTCCTCCATCTCCTGCAAAGTCCGTGACGTCAGAGAGACAGAGAGAGAGAGAGAGAGAGAGAGAGAGAGAGAGAGAGAGAGAGAAGAGCTGGTATAAACAATTTCGTTTGATCGTACTTAATTTAGCGGTGCAAAACACAGGCTGGATCGTATATGATACAGGCATATACATAACGAATAGAACGCGCGTATAACTGATTTTTAAGAATTCATATATCTCCGTCTCTCGCACTGCTGAGGCGCGTAGCCTCGAAAATTGTCCGTTCGACACGTTCATCCAGCCGGCGTATCCATCATCCAGTCCCGATGATGACTGGTTAAACCGTTTCTTTGTTTATGTAACGACATTTTAATGCTTCTAATTTCTCTCTCTCTCTCTCTCTTCTTCCCTCCTCTTACTACTTCGTTTCTAACAGCGCTTCGACTGTAATACCGCCAATAAAACAATTTCACAATCAGCGAATGAACGCACACAGGCAAGACGCGTTAATTAATTCCTCATCGAGCACAAAGACAATCTAAACACTCGCAATGGACAAGGCATTAAAAGCGTTCGGCTCACCGATCGCCGGCGAACACGCGCGCGTGTTATATACGTGTACGCTGCTATGCTCGCTCTTTCCCTGTCTCTCTTGCGATCTGTTGGTGGCCGTATAAATAGCCATCGCGAAATTCAGGTTAAGTCACAAAGGATGAGTGACGGAGAAATTGAATGGCGGCGCCGGTTGAAATTAGTCTAAAGTTAGAGAGAGAGAGAGAGCTCAGCCGCGCGCAGTAGACACTATATGCCGGAGGCGCGCGCGAGTGAGCTCGTTACGATTTATTTGCGATATCGCGCAGGTGTGCGTTAAAACAAAAACTTACCTCGCTCTTAAGGTTTAGCGGCACGTCGCAGGAGTTGTCCGTGTCGGCCTCCGACTTGATCTCCGTCTTGAGCGAGTGCGGCAGCAGACTGTGCCGATGCGGTATTGCCGTGGCTAGCATGGCTGGATGCTGCTGGAGCAGCGACGACTGCGGCCGGGACTGTTGCTGGTGCTGCTGTTGCTGATGCTGCTGTTGTTGCTGCTGCTGGTAGCCGGTGGACAGCTGGGTGTTCAGGATACGAAGATCTGCCGGAGGTGAAGCGGGCGCAGCGGTACTGCTCTGTTCCTCCTCTGCCGAACCCTCCGCCATGTCAGCCTCGCATCCCGAAGACTCGCAGTCTGCAATGAATAACGACGTTTTTGTTAATTCGACTCTCTTTGCTATTAGACGACATTATTGTTTTTTTTTTTGTTTTTTGCTTTCGCCGTCACTGTCGATTAGGACACGCTCATTTTTACAGATAAGTTTTATTATTCTCATTCAATTGCATCGTCGAGTGGTATTATCGTCATGCTTATTTTTATCTTGTAATATATACAACAATAGTGAATTATATTTTTATCGTTTTAAAAGATTGAGAACTCGTACATCGAAATAAACTTTATTTTATCAAGTCAAAGATCGGTATCCTATTCATAAGTACGCAAATATTAAAAAAAATAACGCATTTCTTAGAATATGGAATAATCGCGAGTCACGATTTATTAACGCAAACGAACGCGCGGTGAAGTGATCAAATTAATTGAAATACAATTTATAATTTATTGCAATGTAACGATTGCAATTTTGAGGGGCTAAATACTTTGAAGCAACGTCTCGATTCGAAAATCAAACGTTCGCTGTGTGTTTGGGGTTCGAATAGATGCCTCGAGTGGCACAAAGAAAAAAAAATTGTGGGCAATTGTGTGGGTACGAGGCGCAGTTGTTGGCCGGCGTTCTCGACCGTCGTATACGATTTCGTCGGTTAATTTGTACGCGAGCCGTGAACTAAGTGGCCAAACAAGAAAGTAGAATTTTCACATCTCGGGGCCGTCGGTAAACACGCGCGAGTCACTCTACTAACGCGCCCGCGCCTCTACGCGTATGTATATGTATACAGCGTAAGCACGATCGGTTAGCTCTCTCGCTCTGTACTCCTCTCCTACGCAGGAAGGCTCGACGAGAAGAAAGAGAAAAAGAGCGAGAGAGACGCGGAGTTAGCTGGAGAAGCAAGGGGGGGGGCACGGCGGTCGTTTATCCGGGTAATTATTTTTATCTAAGTGCTCGCTCGCTCGGCGAGGATTCAAGGGCAATGGGATCGGCAGGCGAGAGACGCGCTCTCGCGGAGGCGTCTGGCCTCGCTGTCTCCGCTGACTTTCTTTCCTTTCCCCGACTCCTCCGAATAGCGTTCTCTCTCCTGCTCCAGCTCGGTAGCGGCAGCCTCGCGAGAGGGAGAGAGAGCGCATTAGCGCGCGCCACACACGGCCGCCCCCGACGCCCGCACGCGGCGAGCATCTGCTTCTATTTTTGCCCTCCTGGCCCGGCTCCAATGCTTTTACTTTTTAAACAGTTCCCTCTCTCTCTCTCTCGCGTCTATATGACGAACGGCCTGCTGGACGATCGGCCCCGCGTCGTCCAGCGACTATGACGGCTCCCCTCCCCCTTCACGTAATATCACCCTACCCTCCTTCCCTCTTCTGCTACACCCAAAACTGCTCGGGCAAAAGCGCCAACACAGAGTATAGAAGGCGCTTTGCGTACCAACGGCTTCACCGGCTCGCTCGCTCTAACTCTCTGTGTATACAAGCGCGCGAACGACTCCGCCGACGGACCTACCACCCGAGCGCGCGCGTCTTCTTTTCCGACTCGACATTTATTTTTCTTCTTTCTCTTTTTTTTCCTCTTTTCGCTCTGCTTTGCTCTTTGTTACTTAGTCGGGATGATTTTTCGGGACCGGCTAATGCTCCGCTCGCTCGCTCTGCCGCTGTAGCAATCGATGGTTTTTTCTCTTTCTATCCCACTCGCTCTTACTCTGGATCGATTAATCTTGCCGAATCAGTCGTTTGTTTAAATGATGAATTTTATTTGCTCCGCCGAGCGCGCGCGTGTGTCTCCGTTTAATTGTGATATTTCTAAACAAATGAATAATGAATTATGTATTCCATCGCGTCAGTGGATGATCCATAAATTCCTAACGCAATGTCCCTCGGTAAATCAGAAATTTGCAATCGAATTGCAAAGGACACGATAAACATAACGGTATGAGTAAGGTACAGTTTCTCGCACTTATTCGACATCAATCCATCGTCTATACTTGCAATCTCAGGGTATAAAAGAAATAAGTGCAGAGGATCCGAATTGGAGCGCTAAAGTAAAAGATGCAGCGTGCAAAGTCAAGCAGACTGGGACAGAATGCGAAATTAATAATCCAGGCGAGTTTTGGTACGTTTTTTGCACCCAACAGGGTCTGGCGAATCAAGAGGAGAGTGGGGGGGGGGGTCGAAGGTGAGTCATGCGTCTCGTCGCGTTCGAGCATATATAAAGTTCTAGGCAGAGTTTCGCGCGCGCTCTCCTCTATCTCCCGCGCATAGCGTCGTCAGGCCTGAGGATTTCTCGCTTGCGCCTGCGAGAGAAAGAGAGAGAGAGAGTGGAGAGAAGAGAAGATGATTTATACCACGACGAAATTAACATTCCGGCCTGCCCGGTATTTTCCCCTCATTTCGATGCCTCTCTCACTCGCGCTCACTCTCCTTGCCGTCTGTGTGCGCACAAGTGCGCGCATGTGCGTACACAGAGTTGTAGAAGCGAGAGAGAGAGAGAGGCTTCGCTCGTCGTCGTTCTGCCGCGGCAGCGCGCGTTAGTCTCGCGAAAGCAGAAGGAGGAGGTGGTGGCGGTGGCGTCGGTGTATTTTTGTCCGCCGCACCAGACTACACTCCTGCATAGTCTTTCCATCCTCCGCCGCTGGCCCGACGCGTCTCTCTCTCTCTCTCTCTTTCTCGCGGAGACGAGCTCCTATATACCCGCCCCCGCCCCCTGCTCATCTCACTCGCCCGTCTACTCTGCTCCCGCTCTCTGCCTTCTCTCTTTCGCGCTCCCGATTTCCTCGCCTTCTTTTCGCCCTCTTTGTCCCCCCCTCTTCCTCAGCCACCCACCCTCTTACATACATCGCGAGCGAGCTTCAGCTGCTTCTTCTTCGTCGTCGAGCTGTTTTCTTTTTTCCTCAACCGCCTACCTCGCACGCTCTCTCTCTCTCTCTCTCTCTCTCTCATTCCCTCCTTCTCTCACTCTCGCATTGCCACTTAATAATTAATACTTTCAAACCATTAGCATAGCGACGCGTTTAAAATTGGCCACGGCCGCGCGCAACTGTGTAAGCACGTGAGATGGGGCCCCGGCGCGCACTAAAATACTGGCCGATTCAATTACCGCGCTTTTATTTGCCACCACCCCTCCCCCCTGAAAGCGGCCTGCTCCTCAGCCTGGCATCCTCATATCCGTCCAATACGGTTTTCTCCTTCCAACGGGATCAAAAAGGATTTAATGACATTTCGCTGTCGAGGACATACAGCACACGTTCCGAGCTGAGACACACGTCGCGCTATACGAGGCTGATTTTAAATCGTGTATACGCGCGAAGAAAATTCTAGCCGAGACGTGCCGCTTACTTATTGTCTTGTATATTGTCTCGATCAAATTTCAGCGTTTATTTCCGAGCGTCGCGACAATAGTGCGAATTTTACACGCATCTATATTTACGAATACATGTTCGGTATATGAAACACGGCACGAGCATAATTTTTGATATCACAATAATGTCAATGTCTCGAAATACATTCTCGAGATCCGCAGTTTTGCAGAGAAAGACTGCCAAGCCTCTATTATTTCGCATTAGCGGAGACCGGTGGCTGATGCGCGGGGTATGGGGGGGGGCAGGGTGTACGAGGAGCGGGTGGGGGTCATTTTATAGATTCGCTAATCTATTTATAAAGCGTCGTTAACACAGAAAGTCCAATGGCTGGGCGCGCGTGTCCCACACGCGGCAGGCATTAGCGAGACACTCAAAATCACGAGGCCTCCTTCGCACTCACTTAAACTCTCTCGAGAAAGCGCGCGCCAGGGCAATAAAAGCCGAGCCCTCTCGGCTCGCTCCTTTAGCATCTCGACAAATTTTTGCCAGCCCTACAACTCACTCTCGCAAGCCGGAGCCGTTGCAGCCAGCCGGCAGCAGCAGGCATACATCGGGGCAACACATACCGATTCGCTAATAACAGTAATGAAGGGAAAAAATTAAATCTAAACGCCGGCCGACTACTCCTCCCGTACCCCCGCAAGACGTCTCCCTCTATTATTAATCGATCGGACGCTAAAGCTCTGGGGGGGGGGGGATGCTGCCCCGCGACGAGGAGGGCCTAGACGACTCCTTCGCGGCCTAAATAATACAGGCGCGCGCGTACGGCAAAGTCGAAATAAAAATAAAGAAAGTAGAATGGCATGGCTAGGGGGTAGAGGGTGGGGAGAAGAAATCGCCTCGAGAGAAATGCGATGATTAATCGAGGATCGTGGCAGGGGCGCGCGCATCAGTTGCAGAAAAACACAAGGTGCAGCCCGGCAGCGTGTATACACAGAGAGAAAGATATGCGCGCGTAGGTAAAATTATTGGAGGTTCTCTAACCACCGGCTGTCGAAAATCCCCTGTGTCCCGGCGCGCATCGGCGATATACGTTTTTTCGTCATAATAGACGGCTTTCGAGGAGGCTCATCCGCCGACGATACACGCGCCGAGCGAAGACTTAATGAGACCGGGGCCCTAGAGAGCCTAGAGAGAGAGAGAGAGAGCCAATGCAGTCGCGATTGCCAGAGACCGAGTTGTATAGGCAAAAAGAAAGGGCCAGACACACGCATGTGTGCTCTCTTTCTCTCTCTCTCTCGTAAGAGCCTACGCGTCAGGGGATAATGACGCGTGAAACTCTGCGAATGCAAAAACTGTCCGAATTTTAATTCGCCCTTGAAAATTAGCACCCTCTCAGCGGCGAAGGAGCGTTTTAGGGCCCCGAAGAGCCGCCAGATGCCCGCTCAGCTGTCACTTCTTCCTGCTCGCCGACTCTACCGATTGCCAATCATAGAAAGAACAAAAACCCAGCGTATAATTAATTCTCCGGAGCAGCTCTCGAGCACCCCCCAACCCTTCTCCCCTGCTCGTCTCGATAATTTGTCGTTCTCCTACTGCAGATGCTGTTGCATTTTCACATTTCAACGATTTACGGGTCGAGACTATACCCTAAGATTGTAAAATCCGACGAAAAGGCAAGCCGTGAAGCGTATCGTATACTCCTTCTCCCAGTCACGCCCGATACGATTCGCTCGGGTCGAATGAAAAAAGACGCCTCTATAGCCGCGAGGCTCGAAAAAGAGATCACTCGCATTATCATCGCGCACAGCCGGGAGCTATATCCTGGGAGTAGAGAAGCTCTATATCTCGCTAGGCTGCACTCCTTGGGAGGAGGCGCGCGCAGGGAGGCAACTGCGCGGCAGCAGCCGAAGCAGCGTGTAATTAAGAGGCTTGATTGATGTTAATTCAAAGGGTAATTAAGAATGTTGCGCATAAAAATCCGGTAATTTATGGTCATTGGGGATAATTATATGTTGACCAGCTTGTAATTGCGAGCGCTTCGCTCTTGCAAGCGCGCTCTTTCTCTCTGTCCCCTCGCGTTGCTCCCCGGCTTCTCCGGCGCATCGTCCCACTCGCTCTCTCTCTCGGCTTGAACGAAGCGCGGGGCTAAGCGACTTGTTAGAAGAGCGCGCGCGAAAAGTGACCAGCGACGTTCCAGCGCTGCCCACGCCTTTGCTGATAAGAGAGCGGCCCAGTTACGCCCGCGGCTAAGCAGATACTCCGCTCCGGGCGTTTAAGCGCGACTTGACACTACAGCGGGCACTAGGATTTACGAGAACAGCCGACTACTCTGGCCTTCTTTTTTTTCTGCTCTCTTTTTGCTCCCTAGTCTATAATGCGGCAGCTTGTCCACGCGAGAGAGGGAGAGAGCGGCTATGGGAGAGAAAGAGCGAGAGATGTTTGATTGATCGAGGGAAAAAAATTCGTTCAATTGGACGAGCCAGCGGCGCTTTAATTATACCCTCTCTCCCCCTCGCTCTCCGCGCTCTCTTTTGCTTTCTGCGCCCGCTTGGAATGACTCATTCGTAAGCTGACTTTTATTAGCTTATGCCGCGCGATATTGATTAAGCATTAATTTTAAATAAAGTCCGGCTACGCCGTTCGACCCCGCTCATACTTGCGCCCCAACACGGCGCTCTGATACCTCGCAAACTTATTTTATTCCGAACGGCCTATACGCCAATGTAAGCCAGTGTGTAAATTGTTTGTTTCACTTTTTTTTTTAATAGCACCGCTATACCTCTTTGTTATATTACCAGACACACGCAACGGGTAGTGTGTCTTGTAAAAATTTAAATTTTAATTGTACCGAACAGCATTGAAATTTCTGGGAAAACGTAATATCGGCAAACAGGAATCGTGACTTTTCAAATCAAACTTCCGAAAAAATTGTTTATTTGTCCCGATATTTACAACAAAAACATCAAATATTTGTTGATTCGTTCTTTTGTATACGACCTTAACATAAAAGGAAGAATATAAAGGGAAAAAATTCGTCAAAATTAGATATAACAAAACGCTTGCGCTAATAATTCGGCGCTGGAATTTTTTCAGCGAAATCGCTCGGTTAATTTTTAGAGAACGACCAGTAGCAGCAGTTGCAAGCAGCCGGACGAAAATCAATGGCGCGTAAAAAAAAGCGAAAACCCTTTCATCGGGACTTAATAACAGAGAGCAAAAAAGCGCGAGAGCCACAGTAGCAGCAATCATCAATTGATTCTCAAGTACAGCGAACATTTGGGCGAAATTACGTTATTAATTCGTCGCTCGAAAAAGAGAGAGAAAGAGAAGGAGAGAAAGAGAGATTGGAAGTAGAGAGAAGGGGTGAGTAGAGCACAAGGAGGTTCATGGCGGGTTGGGCTTCTAAAAATCAATTTTTGTCGCACAAAAGAGGCCTCAGTGCCGGGGCGCGAGTCTCGAGCCTGCTAATGCGGCTCGAGCTCTATCCGCTCGCTCGTGTACTCGCATATTCTCGAGCTCGTCGCGTCATCGGCGCCTAATGCGCGCGCCGGCCGCCGATTCATTGAATTTGCTTAATCGCGAGCGCTAGTAGCTTGGCCCCTGCTCCCCCTGCCCCTCCCCCGGTAATGTAAAGCAAACACGCGAGTGTGTATATATGTGGAAAGGGGAAAAAAGCGTTTGCTCAGCGGGAACAGTTGGCAGCCGCCCATCGGGATATTGTGGCCTATATGCTGGCAATAGAGCGAGAGGCTCCTTGCTTTCAGGGGGCCGCGGGGCCGCGCAATCAATTGAGCGGATTTGATGCGAGCGCGCGCGCCTATAGCAGTCGCCGCGGCATAATCGCGGCTTTGTCGGGCCCGGCCGGCCGTCATAACCCGCCGAAAGTGCCCCGTGTACGCGAGCAAGCCGAGGGGCACAGACGAGGCGGAGGAGTAGCGCTGCCCGCGCCAGTTCAGACTCGCGGAGTAACTGATATGCGCTATTTATAGGACCGCCCGCAAAGCCCAAGTGTGTGTGTGAGAGAAAGAGGGGATCGGCTATAGGTAAACCGTCGGACTTTCGACCGCATTGCCGGTTAAAGTACATATCCCCCGCTATTCGGCTCTACCCTCCCGAAAAAAAGTCCCACGCAGACCCGCGAATCTTTCCCAAAACGTGTCTACATAAATGTCGGAGAAAACTCGGCGTTATTAATCCGCCTGTGAACTCGGAAACCCCTTTCTCCCCATATTCTTCGCACCCCAAGGAGCCAATAAGCGCGGCGTTCCAAGTCGTCATTGTTTTAGCTATTAAAATAAAAAGAGGCAGCAAAGAAAGAAGCATAAAGAGCACGAAAAAGAAGTCAGTGGCTGTAATACGTGAGCCAACAATAAAGGAACCCTTTCATTTGACGAGAGAGACAGAATCGTCGTCATCGTGCGGTCGTCAGAGTCACAGTCACACGTATACCAACATACATACACACAGACATAGAAAACATACGTAAGTATAAGCGGGGCAGAATCGAGCCGCGGGAGGGACACACATTACACAGATGCCTGCTTAAATGAGTCGTGCGCGTTTCTCTTGTTCGGCCTCACGATCGTCTCCCCCCCCCCCCTCCCCTCTCGTATTCCCACCTTCTTTCTCTCTATCCTGCTTCGCTCCAACACGCGTGTCTGCTTCGTCTACATACACATGAGCGTGTCTCTGGCTGCGTGTGCTAGCGAAAGAGAGAGAGGGCGCACACACGTGGAAAAGCGCCGGTGAGAGAGAGAGAGAGAGAGAGAGAGAGAGAGAGAGAGAGAGAGAGAGTGAGAGAGAGAGAGAGCCAAGTGCGAAGGTAATGGTCGTTACGTGCGATACCATTCTGTCAGAAATCCACGGGGCTTTGTCCCAAGTCACGAAACGCAAGGATTAAACCTGGAGCCGAGCGCCGCACCGACGCCCGGCGAGCTATACTACTGCGCCATCCGTTTAATGCGATTGTATATTTCTCCCCTTCTATGCCTATATACCAACGCACGCGCACAGGCCTCTCTATTGTGCGTCCGTGTACGTACCGAGAGGTCTGCACGAGCGTTTGCTACTTCGCGATTCTGCCGCCCCGGAATACGCTGTATAGCGTTAAAAAGATGACGCGACTTTGCACATCTTTTTTCGATACGTTTGCTTAACAAGAGACTCGCTTTTTTCCGATTGTACTCGCGTCATTGCGTTTCAAGATTTTATCGTGCGGTGCGTGAGTCGAGTTTCTTTAAACCCGGCAACTTTGTGCGATCCTCGAAATTAAACGTGACACTGTTGGTGGGAAGGAGGGGAGGAGGGGTCTGATGGCTTGATGGCTTACCCCTTACTTTACGATGCTAATTATGATTTTTAATTACGGCGAAACGTACTTTAATTAATTATCTCGTAATTTTTCTCGAACTTTTTTTTTATTATTCCTTACGAGCGCAAGCCTACCTTATTATCGTAGACCCCCTCTCCCTTCCCGTATACGCGTGTACGTAATTAATATGCGAAGGTTACGTTGTTGTTTCCTTTTTTTCTTCTTTCATATACATTCGGTTTCGTAAGTTTTATTTTTCGACTCGCTGTATTACCTCGCGAGGGAGAGAAAGAGAGAGAGAGAGAGAGAGAGGGATATCACGAGCTTGCAATTTAATTCTCCATCTTGATTGCTTGGCGAATGAAGACTAGTAAAAGGAGAATTAGTCATCCGACTAAAAATACTACAAAGTATATCAGCAGATGGTAGATAAACCCTAATGTACCACACGTGTTTATCTTGGGTATTCGTTAAAAAATAAACGCTAATCTCAAGCGTGCTACGGTTATATACGAGAGAGAGTCAATCGAAATTAATTTCCGAGGAGCCTTTAGTTTTTTATCAAGGCCTTTGTTGCGAGTTAAACGCTCGCGCGCGCATATAAGAAGTAACAAGGGGGGGGGGAGCAGCGCCGGAGTTTGCCGTCGGATATAAGCCGGAGCGTTTCTTTAGCGGGTAGAGACGTGAGAGAAAATGAGAAAGAAAAGGATCGGCGGCGGGACGGCGGTGGAAAAAAAATACAAGAAGAGAAGACAAAGAATGAGCGAGCCACGCGAGTAAGAGGAGAGTATATGGGTATAGTGCGCCCCGGCGGCGGTGGCGGCGGGTCTGCGAGCCTAAATCAGAGCGCGAGTGCATTAAACCCCGAATTACCACAAATAGAACTTTAACCACGCGCGCCTATTATAATGGCTGCCCCCCTGCTAAGGACGTATTTATGTACTAAACCGACTTCACGGCTCACGCTGAGTCGTTGGAATTAACATCTGGCCCGTTGGCGGCACGGCAGCCGCCGCACGGCAGCCGCAGTATACTACTCCGCTCTATACCCGATCTCCTCGTTCAATCCACCCATCCCCCCTCCAACTCTCTTTCTCGTCCCACGACGTTTTACCATCAGCCCCAGTTCTTTCTTTCTTCCTTTTTTTTTTTATTTTCCGATGACGTCGGCCAACAATTTTGAAATTAAACCCCAGGCCTCGTTGGCGCGGCGACTTTGTCGGCGTGCCGGGGCCCCGCGGAATTCCGGACTTTCATTAATTCAACGTCAAATCTAGGATCGAGAGTTATCGCCGCGTCCTAGACGATTCTCACGGCGACTATACTAGTTTCAGCGCTCGAACATGATTTCCGTTACATACATCGACTTGCCCTGCCGTTACGATTCCAATCGACTTTCGTTTGCGAAAACAGTATTCCAACTGCCAATATAGCTACGTAGCCAAAGCCAGAGGACGAGAAAAAAAGGAAGGGGGGAGGGGAATAGAGCGCGTAAGGAAGAAAACCATCTCCTTTGTCTCTTTCTCGAGTTTTCTCCGCGCCGGGCTCTGGTGGGCATACAAGAGGCGACAAAAGAAATCCGTATTTCGCGGCCTGTGGGCGCGCGCTCCTGTCCCGGGGTTATATTTTAAGTTGGCGCGAATCGTCGTCGCGCCGGACGGAGGGCTCAGCGGCTGCTGCTCTCGACTGGCGTATCTCGCGGCTGGCGTAGGAAGTCCTTGAGAAGGCGACGACGAGCCGCCGGGAATCTCGGGAAGCGGAGTGCTTTTCAGAGGCAAATTAGGTCCATTAGGAGTAGCGGAGCCGCGTGTATATAGAGAAGAAAGAGAGAGAAAAAAAGGGAGAAGTCGAGAAGGGAGGAACGAGGGGGGTAAAAGAAGAAGCCCTCGTGGCCCCCCGATGACGTGTCTCTCTCTCTCTTTCTCCTGGCACACATAACCCTTGCCCCCCCCTACCTCCTGCTCCCGTCCTTATATATAGCGCAGACAGAGAAAGAGAGACGGAGAGACATCTAGCCGGGGCGCGTGGGCTCTCGGTAGCGCGTGCCTCTTTATAAATTATTAGAATTAATGACGGCGCACGCATGAGCTCTCTTTCTCCGGCTGTGCTACGGCCTCTGTATACTGCGTGTGTTGGGAACGGGGGGGGGGGCCTTATGCCGACGCTGTTGCTCCGCTGTGCTTATTCGCTCCCTCGTCCATGCGGGGCGTCACGTCGACTCTCCCGCCGAGAGAAAGAGAGAGAGCGCGCGCTATGTGCTACGCACTCTAAGTAGCTCGCGCATATCTCAGCCAAGCTCGCTGACGCGTGGAAAACTTCTTCTCCATCCCCCCTCTTCCACAGTCGGCGCTAATATAAAACGCCGCTTTTCTATGTAAGAGACCGACCATCGAGATTTGTAATTGCCGCTCCTCTCTCGGCTTCGGCGAAAGCGCGCAGGGGAACAGTTGTTAAGCTACTTCGTTATGCTCGCCGATTGATCATATCCCAGAGCTTATATACATATTCTCTTCTTCTTTTCCCTTTTATTTTTCATCTTCCTTTTTTTGTTCCTCTGTTACAGTGCGCGCAAAGTCGTAATAGCCCGGCCATTTGACGTTTCGAATTTAAATCTGAATTCGCAGCTTTTAATTGCCGCCGGATAGAGGCCTCGTGCCAATAAAGTTCTTTTTAAAAACGAGTAGAGCAAGCCCCCGCCTGCCCTTTTTTATTCAACTCCCTCCTCCTCCTCCGGGTAGTCGTTGTAGCCCCGGCAGCCGCAGCGACAAATAATATGGACAGGTTTTTATATTACGCGACAATTTTTTCTTCCCCACTGCCCAACCCCTAGCCCAGCCAAAGCTCCCGCAGCCGATTTATTTATTCATACAACTTTTAATTGCTTATTAAAAAATTGATGCGACCGCGCGCGCGCGCCAAGCTGCTAAGCTTTTCCGCAGCGAGGAGAGAAAATATGATAATTAAGTTTCGACCAATAAAATATTCGTTGTATTGATGAAACTTGCCCCCCCCCCTCTCTCTCTCTTTCCATGTGTGCCTCGGAATCTACGGCCTTAATATTCCATTATTAAGGTAATAATAATTATAACGCCCGCGGTCATAATAATTGCCCTAGCAAGAAAATTAAGCCCCGGACGAGTGTGTTGGATTATTTATATTGCTATTTTTTCTCCCTCCCCCTAACTGCCGACAGTAGCGGATTAAGAGAGGGGGGAGAAAAAAACAATTTTCAAGCGATTATAAACGACATTCCGTAAATTATTACATAAAGCATAGCGCTAATCTTTGCTTTAAACGCGTAAAATATGGGACGCATTGAAATTCCTATTATGAGTGAGAGAGCGAGTCAATACGTTCGCGGACATTGGGAAAATTTCTGCGGCTGGAAATCACTGCTGAATCAAGTGGATCGGGCAAAAAGAAAAAGGATGAAAAAGAAAGAAAGAAAAAAGGAAGAGAAATGAAGAAAGAAAGGAAGAAGACGGGCGCGAGTAAAAAAGAAGAGAAGAAGCGAGAGAAAGCAAGCAGTGGGACAGGCACGCGCGCGCGAGTACAATGCTTGTGGGGGTACAGGCGAGAGTTGTCGAGGGAAATGTTATCGCGCGTCGAATCGTCGCTCTACATTGCGCCTCGGCATACACGCACGCTGTTCGAGGAAGAAAGAGAGAAAGAGAGAGAGAGAGAGAGACTCGGTGAACTCGTTGCGTACAGGGCAATTGAATGGGGTAGCAAACGAGGGTCGTCGAGCTCAGCCGAGGAAGGAGAAAGAGAGAGCCGTTGGAGAAAGACGCAGACGGAATAAGCCGAGTGGGAGGGAAAAGCGACGGATGAAAGTGAAGGCCGCGCACGCCGGCAGTCGACGAATTGGTATACTACACCCCCTCCGCACGACCCGGGATAGATACAAGAGAAAGAGAGGAAGCGGGAGGGGCTGAATCGTCGAGGCGAGTTAGCACATCGATTCGTTTTCTTGACCTCGGCAATGTCTGCTTTCGAGTGTCTCTATATACGCCCCCGTCCACCTCCTCCCTTTTTCTCCCTTCCCCCTGCTTACGCCCACGAGATTCCGACAATACCCGGACTATTCCCGCTCTCTACTTCTTCTTCTTCTTCTTCTTCTCCTCGCCGTCTGCGCGCTCCTTCTCGTTTCTGCCTTTTTTCTTTTTATTTCGTACCCGCTGCAGGCGAGTCAAGGTCGCTGCTTATCTATTATCCGGGTCCTCGTAAATTTTTATCGCGCGTATCGTAATGATGCGCGAATTTATTCTCTCGGCGATATAATTAACCGTCGCGTCGTCAAAATTTCCCCAAAGCTAACCGTTCTTTCTTTGCTTATTATGTTCGACTTACTTGGAACGGCTTATACGTTATATTAACGCCGACACACCCTTGATTGTCTTTAATTAAAACTTCTCATTACTAAAGATACACACATATACATACATAGAACGTCGCGAGGGAGTTTTTCATTAAAAAAAACTCGAGCGTATTAATTTTCCCGAATTAAAAAAGTCAACAGACCGGTCTAAAATTGCTTCTTTCGAGGGAACGAAACACACAGCCAGTCGCGTTCAAACATCGGCGCCTAGCCGAACGTCCGGGTATGTAGGTATGTGTGTATATGCTATTACGTATAGTCGTATACAGAGAGGTGGAGGGCAGAAGGCGAGAGACAAAGAGCTCTCGCGCATACTCGCGCTGAAAAAATAAGTATAGCCAAGCCGTCCCCTCAAGTCCGGCAGACGCGACAAAAAGATACAAATTTCGTCGCGATAAAAAAGCGGTTAAGTATCCCAGCGCGGCGCGTTACATGCATCACACACGTAAGAGCAGCGCAAAGGGGAGGGGGGGGGAGAAGAGAGGCAAGGAGGTCAAATCCGGCCGGGGCAGGGCGAGCACAAATTGAAGCTCCTCTTCGAGCTTCTTAGCGCTAGCCGAGCTTTCTCCCTCTTTCTCTGCTAGCTCTAGGCAGCTACTTAAGCCAGCCTCCCTCCCTTGTCTGCGGGGGCATCTTCATCGGGGGGCGAGAGAGAGAGCAACTTCATCGGCGCTCTCTTTCTTTTGTCCGGCCGCCGTTTCTCGAGAGTGCCTAGCCCAACAATATCGCCGCTCGAGTGCTTCCTTTGCCAGACGGCGAGCACACGTCGTACCTCCCCCCCTCTCCATGCTCTTGCCGTCTTGGCAGACTAGCCTACGCCACTTTTCTAGTCTGCCTAGCTTCGCTGCTGCGCACACGAGCTTTCCTCTCGCTCTCTCTCTTCTTTTATCGAGCCTCTTTATCCCTCGTTCTTTTTTTTCGTTTAACTCGCAGTTTAGCAGCTTAGCCCTGCGTTCGCGCGCGCCTGCTCTTTTTCCTGACTTTCGCGCTTTTTTTGCGCCTCTTTACTCGCTCTCCGCCACTCCTCTCTACGTCTTTCCGGCGTTTTACACTCTCTTTTTTCTCTCTCTCCCCCTTTTTTTGCCGTATTATCGATTGCTCGATTTAGCCACGTATCGATGCGCGATAAGCTCGGCTACTTTCGTGCTTATCGCGCAAACTACGCGGACGCCCGCTGAGTGCTCCACGTGCCGGCTCGTCTAACCGAGCATACCTCCCAATCTTGAGGCAATAAAATGGTTAGCTGGAAGACAAAGAGCTTTCGAGCTTAAAACTAAAGAATATTCCATGGGGTTTACGTTTTTAGATCGATTTTTTCGATTTTTTTCTTAATTCGAGGTTTGCAAAAGTAACGTTTGGAGGAACTTCTTTTTCTTTGGAAGATAAATAAGAATCGATTGCATATTTGGAATATTGTAATAAGTGTAAAAAATTGTTTTGTCATAGTAACATTACGTGTATTACGAAGTGATTCATTGGAAAGAATTTATTTTTAATCGTAACGACATTGACTGATTATAATGAACTGATAATATATTATCTGCAATCTTTATTATTTCTATATTTATGACTTGAAAAAAATAACTTATTGAATACAGTATAAATAGTCTTGCCCTCGACGGCCGATACCGTCATTATTAAAATTATCATGATATTTGAATAATTATACTCCAAAGAAAAACTGGATTTAATAACGAGAGCTCGAAAGAAAAAAAAAGCTCAAATTAGTTCCAAGCAAGGAGAAAAAAAACATTAACCGTCAAATCGTAACGTTTCTAAACGACGTTAATTAACAAATTTAAATTCGAGCCAACAGCATACACAGACATTGTGCAACTTCTCATTATCGAAAAGAAACTCAAAGATACGAACAAAAAAAAACACTCGAAAATGAGAAAAGCCAGATTAGCAAAGCATTAGACCGAAATCTTGGTGGAAAGAAAAAAGAAAGAAGTTGAGTCGAAGCGAGAACGGCAAGTAGCATCGAGGCCGGCGGGGTGGGAAGGAGGCAAGAGCCAGTTCAACTTGTTGATCCGCGCGCGCCTTTCCCTCGCGGATACCAGCGCTCTCCCGGCTTTTCTCGCAGAGAGCGCCCGCCTCGTCGCTGCCGAGAGAGAGAGAGAGAGAAAAAGGAGATGCGCAGCATCGGGCGTACTTCTCTCTCTCTCGCCGGGGCGTACGTACGGCGCTCCTCCCGATTTTCCCGCTGCAGCCCGTCGTCTCCTTTTCCTCTCTTTGATCTCGGGGCAATCCTGCCCCCCGCGACCGAGAGAGAAACCCCGCCCCCGTGTATACAGGCTGTGTATATAGGAGCGTCGTCACGCCAGCGGCACGTGCTCTCTCTCTCTCTGCCCCGGCGCCTCAGCCTCCTGTTTACCTATACTCGGCTGCGCGCGCGCCAGATTCTGCAGCAGTCACATGGGGCTCCCTCCTCCTCCTCGAGACCAAGGATGCGCAGGCGTTCTCCAGCTATACTACTTATTTTCCTCGAGCTTCCCACCCCCCGTGCCGCCTTCTCAGCCGAGTTTTATTCAAGACGATGAGCATGACACGACCGCCGGTCATGCTGCGGTGCGCCTCTTATTTTTCTCGTTCCGCCGACTAGACGATTTATGCGCGTTAAACGACAGCGGGCGCAAGCTCCAAGCGCCTCTCCTACCCTTTTGCCGCTTAGCCTACGCGCGTCTCTTAACGCTGGATTATTGCGCGAAATTGCCGCTCGCGCTGGCGCTTAACTCGCTGTTATTGCGCTCGACGCGTACCATAAGACGCTCGAGCGTTGTATATGTATCACTGGGCGCGCAGTGACGATCGACTCGTGATCGATCATCGCGCGAATCAAATCGTTTCGAGGCTTACTCGGCCCCTCCTTTCCCCTTCTAAACATACCGCGGGGCGAATTCCGGCTCGCTCTCGAAATAAGCGCCGAGGCTGGAGATTAAGAGAGATACGTGCGAGTAGCCCGACGGCCACGACGAGCACACTCGCCGGATCGCTCCCTGTTTTTTCTTCTTATTTTCCGAGAAGCTCCCGTTAAATGGGCTTAATTAAAGTGCTCCGGGGCCGCGGTCGAATTGGCCGTACTAGGCAAAGCCGAGATCTCTCCGTCTTCTTACACTCGCACACTTGTGCTCTCTCACACGTCCAAACGGCTCGGGCGGCTCATTTCGCGCGGCGGGCCATGCGACAATGAGAGTTGATAGAGATATTTTTACATTAGCGCGCGCGCTAATTCGTTCGATGATGCCGAGCGGATTTATAGACGGCGCCCGAGGAGGAGAAGGCGAGATGACAGTGCCAGCGCGAGGGCAGCAGCGTAATGCGCGTTATTTAAGAAAATTGCTCGCGGCCGGCGCGCGTGCCTCGTGACGACGAGGACGACGCGAGAACTAATACCCCAAGCTCACATGGACGTGCACGCACATCTAATCACACGCAGGCACACACAGACGCACGAGGCGAGAGAGAGAGAGAGAGAGAGAGAGATAGACGTAGAGGGACTATACGCGGCCACGGAGATTATTAACGAAGCGGCTTTACGAGCTTCGGCGAACTCGCCCGCGCCGCCGAGGCTTCGATCCTTCAATTAGCATTTCCAGGCCACATTGTGTGTGTGTGTGTGTGTGAGAGAGTTTGCCCCCACTCGGCCACCGTCACCCACTTTTGGCCCCACCTCCCCTCGTCTCTATACACCGGCTTGGCTTGCTGTGATACACATGTAAATGCGAGCGCGAGAGCGTATAATTATCATGGTAATTATTAGGAGCCAGCTAAGTAGCTGATGGAAATTATCGGCCGAACTTCGGCACACAGTAACCAGTTTTCTGACTCTCCAGCCGCGACTCCCCCCTCCCGCTCTCGCTCTCGCTGCGCCGGTGTCGGAAATCCAACTTTTCCGCTGGACACCACTTTTTTTTCTCTCTCTCGACTCCTACGATACCCTCTCTCTCTCTCTCTCTCTCTCTCTCTCTCTCTCTCTCTGCTGACTGTTCGCTCGTGTATACCTTGCAATTATAAAACTCGTTGTAATTTCCGAAAAATTAACGCGATCTCGGCTGCGCCGGCTTTACCTGCTGCACCTGATGCCCGTGCGTACAGACACATGCGTTCTGCACGAGCAGGAAGCAGTCGCGGCGGGGTCCTATATACGCTTACGTAACAATAGACACACACGCACCTATCGGGGGGCCTCGGACGTCAGCTGCGAATGAATTGCACTTCCGTACACAGCGCGCTTGTCTCTCATGCCCCTTCGTTTTGCGCCCAGCAGTAGCAGCAGCAGTTCTCTCGGCGAAAGCCGCGCTTGGTCTTTATCTCCGAAGCCTATAGCTGCGCCCTATCCTGTCCGGCGGCGTTGGCAGCCCTTCTTTCTTCTCCCTCGCTTTTTCTTCCCCCTCCTCGGATCACACTCGCGAAGCTCTCCCTCTCCTACCAGCCCCTGCGCCCCCGTCCGTCTACCACTCTCGGCGCCCCTCTCCTTATTCCCGCATGGATACGACCAAGTAACTTTCTTAATTACTGAGATTAAGTTAATCGCAGCCAGCCGGCGATAATCACCGGCCAACCCCGCGCTCTCTCCCTCTCGTTCGCTCTCTTTCTCTCACTAGCGCTCGCGCACACACCCGCGCTCCTCGTCGTATCGATGGTGAGCACGGCTCTCTTCCTCCCACCCCACCCCCCTTCAACCCCCCAACCCCTTGGCCTGCGTTGTTTTGTTCTTTCCTTCTTTCCGTTCGTCTCTCTCTCTCTCTCTCTTTCTCTTGTTCACAGGGATCGTCGGCCCCTTTTCGCCCGCTCGCTTAAATCTAATGTACTCCCTCTCTCTCTTTCTCTCCCGGTATATAAACTCTTACTTTCGCTTCCGTCGAGTCCTTGGGGAAAAGACAAGACGATTTCCCGGCTACTTTTTCCTTGCCGCGTTATATTTACTCTTTTCTCCCTATACCGCTGCTTTCTCGCACTTGTGCTTCTCTGCGGTTTAGCCGCCGTGCAGTTTAATTTCAACGACCGTCTTGAGACGAAGCGTATTTTAACCGTGCGTTTCTCAAAATTCAGTTCGATCCCGATCGTCCGCGCTATAAACTCTCTCTAAACGCCCTGGTAGACTCTGCGCTCACCGACTGCTCTCTGACAAGATCTCTCGAGGACGTGTTTGACAACGGCTTTTACACGCTCCTCGTCTACGTGGACTAGACATACGAACAGGATCGATTGAGGTATTATCTTATCCATGGCTTTTATGGACTCGATTTTCTCACGGTAAATATCTTGATAATATTCTCTTCTTCTTTGTTTGGAGGAGAGAATGGAAACGTTGGGTCTTGTTAAGCTTCTTTGCAAAGAGCACGACCTTTTTGGCTGTGTAGCAGTTGTAGCTAAATTTTTGCACGGATGAAAACAACGGCTTGTCTGTCCGGTATGATGAAATACGAAAGATACGCGTAACCGATGTTATATTATATCTAATATTTTGTTTGTTGGTACTTTTTTTCAATTTTTTTTTTCCTCTTTATAAAATCCAGGCTGTCGTGTTATTGATAACGGAATTTTACAGCAAGTATGTTATACTTAATGATGGTTTCTCTTTGATTTTGTTATGAATTCGATATTAAATAATTCAATTTATCATTTATTTCTGTCACAATGTTTGTTACGATATTAATATTGATAAAAAAAAAGTTCATCATAAGACGTATAAAGAAAGAAAAATTCAATGCAATAAACCTATTGATGGCAAAATTTTCCATCGTTAAAAGAAAATTGTTATAATTAAAAAGATGTATTGAAAATTCGTAATAGCAATAATAACTGAGGTATAATTCAAACGTTATTTAACTTGTCGTTCAATTAACATTACTCGAATTCCAGGAGTGATTTCGAAAGAAATAATCGTGAGTATAATTTCTTGAATTTACTGCAGTAAATTTCATAAGAATTTGGCTAATGAAACATAACAATATTTTCCTCGCAAATGACCGAATGTCATAAACGTGTACTAAAGCAAGGTAAATACAGTGATGGGAAGCTAAATCAAAATTAAAAGAATTTCAGGTATTTACAATGTTTTTTTCCACTTTCACGCGAGCGCGTCAGGAGATTGCCCAGAGCCGTCTTGAGGTCATGACGATCAATAACAGTTAGCGATTATATTTTAAGTATCTTATGGCAGAAAATAATATTATCAGAGGTGTCATTTTGGGAAAACGGGTCAGTCCGATTGTTTAAATTATCCAAGAGCCGAGAGTGATCGTGTATGTCTCTGTGCTTCTAATTTTACAGAAATGTCTAATGAATCGAAATGATAATTTATAATACCTTTAGCGTGTGCTCTCGTATACACACAGAGGCTCTCTCGGGCGCTAAATAAAGCCGTCGAAGCGATGATCTCAATCGCTCCCTAAAATGGACCGCGTCAATCATCGCTCTCGCGGCCTCAAGAGCTTCGTGGATTTCTTCGCACATCAGCCGAAGGCAAATAAAACACGGATATACGCGAGAGAGAGAAAGAGAGACAAGAATCATTAGCACAACCATGTACAAAGAAAATAATGAACGAAAAAACAGAAAAAAAGAGAAAGAAATGCTGCTCATTGCAATCGGCCGTTATTATTCCAACGATTGCAACGAAAGCTCTCATACAGCCGTGAGATTTACGTAATAAGCATATACCGGGCTAAAGAGAGCTCATTGAACGTACTCGGCGTCTTTATACGCGCGCCATAAATTCTTTTTATCAAGTGCTTACTCCGCTCGCGAGCTTATTACTCGTAAACGCCCGTCTGTGTCTCGCTCTCTCTTTCTCTCTCGGGCGGTCTTTTCACGCGGTCGCCGGTAAAAGACGCTGAAGTACGTTTACACAGGGAATACGCGGGCCGAGCGTTGGAAAATAATTTAGTGCGGAGGCGCAGTTAAAAACAATGCGTCTGTGAAAGGGATAGGGAGAAGGAGAGACTTACCTGAAACGACCCGTGCTTGGCGCGCGTACGACGTCGTTACGACGTGGCTTATCGCTCGCTGCGGGCTGAGGCTTCGCGCCTGCTGAAGACCGGCTGCCGGCAACGTCTCCGGGCCGCTGGACGACGTAGCGCTGCCGAGGCCCTCGGCATAGGCTTGTCGCGCGCGCCTCCAAAGGATGGCCCGCGCAGAGCGGGGGGGGCAGTGCTTAATTACTCCGCGTAGAGATAATTACGGGCGATTAAGGCCGCTAGCGACGGAGCACGAGGATGAGCAGCGCCAGCAGCGGAGTAATTGGCCCGGGCGTTTGTTCCGGCGGCCCAGCCAGCGTCTTACTCGGCGGCCAGGGGGGCTCGATTGCTCCGGCTCAATTGGCTCGCTCGCACTCTCTCTCTCTCTTCGGCCAATTGTCCAATTACCCGCGTGCTATCGCTGGCTCGACGGGCAGTGCTACTCGCATCTTGCTCTCGTCCTCCCAGCAGAGAGTTCTAGCCGTTCTGCTTTCTCTCTCTCTGGCTATGGGGAGAGAAAACGCGTGCTCTCTGCTGCTGCTCGAGCCGGCGGCCGATGAGATCGGGCGCACGTGTCTCCGCACACTGGCTCCGTCTCTGTCAGGCGCGCCAGCCGCCGCAGCAGCAGCAGCAGCTCGGAGCAGAGGCGGGCGGGCGCGCGCACGCGCTCGCTATGCCGAGAGCCCGCGCGATTCCTCCGCGTGCGCTAGCCGGCTCCTTCTCCTCCTGCTCCTTATGCTCGGACGAAGCCGGCTCCTTCGACTGTTACTACTGCTCTCTCGCTCCTCGTCACTCCCGCACAGTGTTTACCTCCTGCCGGGGGCAGGGCTGCTGCTCCGGTTCTCTCGGGCCGTAGCGGCGACCGACCACGGCTCCCGATTGTCCAACGGCAATTGTCCACACACCGAGAGTAGTCCTTGGGCCCGCACGCACAGAGAGCACCACAAACGCACTTGATGTAGCCGCGAGCCGTGCACGCTGAGAAAACAGTCAAAATAGCGCGAGGGCCGGCTAGGGCCGTGCGAGCGCACAGGTGTCCGTATCTCTCGCGGCCAGAGTGGGCGCGCGTGGGGCAGCACGCGGCGCACAGAGCGAGCGGTATACAAAGAACAATAGAGCGCCCGGCGGAACAGGGAGGTCGCGCGCGCGGCGTCGGCAGCGACGGAGCTCCTCGCGGTCCGCAGTCTGGCTGCGTAGTGCCAGCGCCGCGGCTGCAGCAGCGGCCTGCTGGCGGTGGTAGAGAGAGAGAGAGAGAGCGCGAGAGCGCGGCGGGCGAGGCGGCGGCGGCGGCGCGCTCCAGTGGCGGCGGACCGGCCCGCGCCTCGCTCGGCGGTGGGGGCCGGCGGAGGCGTGACGGAGGCGGACTCTGCGCGCGCGGAGGTGGACCGCGCGCCGAGATAGCGGACGGCGCGCGCAGCCCCGATGCCGACGCCTCGCGCCGATGCAGCCGGCCCAGCGGCAGCCAGCAGCCAGCCGACAACCAGTTTGTTATGATTGTTATGAGTGTCCGAGCCCAGAGCGAGAGAGAGAGAGAGCCCGAGCGAGAACGCGGCAAAGAGAGAGGAGCAGGGGCGACCCATCCCCTCCGCCCAAGACTTCCATCTCCTCTCTCGCTCTTTCTCGCCCGGTTGCCCGCTATACTGGCCGATAGCTCCAAGAGAGAGGCTTTCCGAGAGGCGCCTACCCACACCCACTGGACGGCCGATGGGGGGGCTCTGCCCCGCGTCGACGCCGCGCTCGGATGCAAATCGGCTCGCGCTCCGCGGCCTTTCCGCGCTTTCCTCGCTATGGCCCTGCTTCTCTCCGCTCACCGACGTGTTCCTTATTCCCGCGGCCTTCCCTCCTTATACACCACAGGTATAGCCGACGCAGGATTGGAGCTTACCTTTCGCCGCGACTCCAGAGTGAGAGGCCTCGCCGCCGTCGCCGCCGGTGCTTTCGATGCGGCCGGCACATGAGCGGAGTCCTGCCTGCAAGTAGAAAGTACTTTTTACAAGAAAGCTCGTTTTATTGCTCATATTTTATTTCGATAAAGATCGATTTGCCGGCCGATCGGCGGCATTGTAAACGTCACGTAAGAAATTGCATTTTATTCGCTGAATATTTAAAATTTAAAATTTTTCTCTCTCTGTTTTTTTTCTCTTTCCAATGCGGTATTGGCCGGATGAAAATTTATATGCTTGCAGAAAGAACGGCCAACTGGGGCAATAAAGATACTGCCTCTTAATTGGCTCGGGAGCACTTGTTTTTAAACCCTTATCATTTTAATAATACAAGTGCTAAATGAACGTCAATAATAATGTTATTCTTATTATTTTTATAAATCAAAGTGAAGAGATTTCAGAAGTTGTAAGGCATAATTTTAGTGGCAAAGCGCCTAAAATACAAGTAAATTAAAATCAGCCTTATTATTAAAATTTTCAGCGTGCAATTGCCGATTTTCCCTCAATAAAATTGCAAAAATCCCGCGAAAAGCAGACAGCGATCGGCAAGCGAAGACACCAAAAGTAAAGAAGAAAGAGAAATCTCCGAGAGAGCGAGAGGTAAAGAGGAGTCATTAAACAAGCGATTGGAAAAGGGGCAAAAGACCGCGTGGAAAAGAGTTCCGGGGGATCCGAAGGAAGCTCGGATTCGCGCGTACAGGAGTAGGCGTAAAGTGCCGTCGGGAGCTCGCTCTCAGCCCCCTTCGGTCCCCCAAAGCCGACGCCACTGCTGCGCGTCCTCTCCCCCCGGTGCTTTAACGCTCTCGGGCCTCGATTTCCTCGACGAAAACCCTTTCTCTTATGCCGGCGCACCCCTCGGCCTCTGCCCTGTTCTCTGCACTTGTTCTACCCCTCGCGCCGATTCCCCTTTCTCTTCATTACCGGCTGCCCCCGCGACGTTTTGACTAACAGCACGATTCGGCAAATGAGTATAACGCTGGACACGCGACGACTCGTCTTTTTAGTTGGATTTTTTTTAGTTTGGTTTCGTTGTTGTTTCAATATGACACAGCTCGTCCGACCATCGCAAGACTCGACAAAATGTCCGCCAAAGAGGGTTTTTTTTGTGTTGCAGGTGAAAGGATTTGCTTTAATTCAACAAAGTAAGTTAGTATTCTTGAGAATTGAAAATATCTCAATTTGAGTATCCGCGAAACGAATTTATATCGAAGATTTGCATATCAGTCGGAACAATATTGTCAGTATTTAATTAAATATGATCAAAAGACAATTCATTGGAATAAGTAGTAACAGATTTGTCATTAAAGAAACCCCCTTGGTTATATGCAGTAAACAACACGCAGCTATCGCCGAATTTCAACAAAAACGGAGCAAGTACAGAAGAAAAGAAAAGAAATATATCTTGAAACTAGCAGGGGCGAGGGGGGTGAGAGCGTTACAATTAAAGCGGAAAATTGTTTTTCCCCTTCTCCGTCTCTCGCTTTCCTTTTTTTCCCCCCTTCGTATCTCTTAAGCCTGCTTTTCGGCAGCGAGAGACAGAGATAGAGAGAGAAAGCCAGTAGCAGCAGCGGTATAGGAGACGAGTAAGTCGAGCTTTGTTAATCAATTAAGCCGAGCGGAGGGATAATGATGGGTCAATGTTCCTATTTGTGGCGGGAGGGGAGAGGGGCTATTCCCCCACCCTCTCCGTACGGCTATACGGCCTTCTTCTTATCGATCGGTCAACGCGGTGACGCCGGGATGTGCCAGAGCGCCGGCCGTTGATTAGAACCCCTCGCTCAGTAGCTCAATTTTTGCCCTTCAACTTTTACGACGTTACGTGACCGCACTTTTCCTCCGTTTTCACCCTCCCGGGGGGCTGTATCTCGCGAATTGCCGCGCGTCTCGCTATATATCTTTACTCTCCTATACCTGTGCGGGTGTATTTGTCACACAGGCTCCGATAAGTACTTAAGCCTCTGGCTAATTACTATTTCTTTGTGAACTTAAATGCACGGCACACACGCTGCTTTCCGTCATTGAAATAGCACCAACTTCGGTCAACCGATCTTGTCCGTTTCGCACGTGATCCAAAGTCGTTGAAATTCCACGAGTACAACGTTTCATTCAGAAATCTACTCGCTCTCTAGATCGTCACGAGTAAAAATAAAACGATCTTTGTGTATGCCAAGAAAAGAAAATCAAAATAGAAATAAAAGGAAGAAACAGAAGACACTCGAAAGCAGAAAGTTAAGCGCGCCTTTAAAGAGTGGCCCCGGCAACCGTCCTTAGCTTTGACGCGCTTTGGCGATCGTTGGTAAAAAGAAAAGCGAGAGCGGAACTTTCTTTCTCCCTCGCTCTCGGTGTATCTCTGGCAAAAGGAGCGCTCTAACCACAGGGTAAACAACGGCAAGCACGAAAGACTGGCAAAAAACACGGGGAGAAAGAGCCGAGCAATGAAGAGGCGGGGGGGTATAGAGCGAAAGAAACGCTAAAAGGATGAAGGGATGCGCGGCGATCGGATGACACGGCGGAAAGATTCGCATCCCATCGGGGGCCTTGGACGCGCGCGCGCGCGCGCTTTGCTCTCGATGGAATAAACTCGTCGTGCAATATCTCCGGCGAGAAGGTCCACGTGGCCCCGGCTCACACACACACACACACACGTGAAGCCCTCTCAAGCTCTCCGGCAGTGCGGCTCTCTCTCTTCCTTTTCCTTTTGCTCTGCTGCTCCCTGCCATTGCCTCTCCTTCCGCTTTTGCCCTCTTTCCTGCCCTGAGCTCAAGCGCTATATTCCCCCCTCGCACTCGCACCGATGTTTTCGACCGAACCTCTCGCCTTTTTTCTACTCCTATACCTCTACTCTCCCTCCCTCTCTTTCCTCTCTCTTCCTCTGCTCCCCACGCTTACGCTCTTTCCTCTGCATTCCGCAGAGCCGGCTTGTGGCTTGAATCTCTGCGCTCCCTTTTCGTAACTACCTCACCCTCTTCTCTCTCTCTCTCTCAACCCACTTTTCACACCTATTCACCTTCAAACCACGTACTTTTTCGTATCAATAGGGTCAGATTATCGAGAAACGTGGGATTTGTGTCAAAGCGATGTCAACGGATACCCGAGCACATGAATAGATTATAATCAGAGGATTTGAGGTTTCTCTTATACTCGAATGAAACTTTGATGAAATTTTAATTGTTTTCTGCTTTTCTTTAAACTCATGAGCTACAACAATCTGAATACTTTTGAAAATTCGAAAACGATTAATTTCGTCACAGCTATCAACAGAACTTTGCATTGCTTGATATCCCTAGATTAGCCCATACAAGAAAGATTGAAGTAGCCTATAGAAGAAAATGCATTTGCGTACTCTGAAAAGGCTACTGCATCAAAATCGGAAGCATAACCCATTTGCGTTTTGTTCGCCGGGCGTTAGGGCTCAGAGAGTCTTTTCTGGCCTTCTTCTCTCCCTGCGGATCGATTAAAAGTACAAAGTGTTTGTCCGTGTCGAGCTGGCGGCGGCGGCGGCAACGTCGGAGGCGCCCGCCCGTTCTATACGCCCATTCGCGGTCGACTACATTGCCTCCGACACTGGGTTACCGGCGCCCCCCCCCAGTCCTATATCCACGTCTCCTCTCTTCCCAGTCTTCTTCTCGGCTCTTTGCGCCTCTGGCGCGCGCGCGCTTCCCCCGACTCTCTGCCTCATACTCCTCCCTTGCCTTTTCTCGCCGCGCTATCGGCCCCATCCCCCTTTGCCTCCTCTCTCTTGTTTCTTTTATTCGGAGAGCCCGAGGATCCGAAAGAGAGCGAGAGAGGGAGGAAGAGAGAGAGAGAGAGAGCGTATATTCATGGACGGGCACGTACAGCGGCAGCTCCGTGCGGCCCGATAATCTCCGCGAGCGAAAACGCTCACTCCCGCAGGATTAACTTCGCGGGGGATTCCCCCCCGCACGAAGCCGCCTCTCTCCGCCCGATTCTTCCTTCCGTGCCGTTTAACCCACTTAAAGTCTACCAGCCGCTAGCAGCGGCAGCAGCAGCCACCGCCGCCGAGGGATTGTTTTGCTTTTGCACTTTATACGTCGACGCTTCTTGCTGGCCTCTCTTTCCTCATCCCCCTCCAGACGTGCACGCACACCTATACCCGTACGCGTATCTGCGCAGCAGCCCTTGTTTATTGACTTACTTAATTCCTCTTTCCTCTTTATACCTACCCACCACCTATTACGGATTTGCTCGATTCTTTTTCGTTTTATTTCGTTCTTTTTTTTCTTTTATTCCTGCAGCTGCTGCTGCTTATTTTTCTTATATTTTTTTCTTTCTTGCCACCCTTTACCGACGACTCCGCACCGGCTTTGTTTTATCGTTATTAATGTGCTTGCGCCTCGTATTCCAGTCGGACGTTTGTTACTGTATTCTTTAGCTTTTGTTTAACTAATTTATTCGTCGATTACGGAAAAAAAGCTTTTTACCGATTAAGTGTCAAAGTTAATCAGAACAAATGCCGCAATCATTTCATTTTTTCGAAATCAAAAATAAATCATTTTAGCTAAAAGCTGAATGTTCGCTTGTATATCGACGCGCATATCCGTATACGTACACGCAGCGCGTACATCTAGAGGTATATATGAATATAACTGAAGTAATGAAAATAAAAAATTTTTGCAAATGCATTACTTTATGGATATTTTTATGTTATTCCGATATATATCTCTTATTGCTTCGGCCGAATAATGCGCGTAATATTAATGAAAAACATTACATACTTTTCAAATAAATCCTGCTCCCCCATCGCGCGCATAACACAAATATCCGGCAAAGCACATCAACGCTGCAGCACTCGTCACTCCCGGTTTCTAGCAAAGACGTAAAATATTAATTCGTCTCTCGCGTCGAGGCCAGATTAGTATTGTACGAAGGCAAGGAAAAGATTAGAAACATCGTACGCGTCAATCGTTGCAGGACGAGCTTTTTCACCGACAGCAAGAGACGCGGGTGCTCGGTATAGGCGCCGAAGATTAGTATTAGAGAAACGAGAGTGGAAAAGGAGAGGGGCCCGCGATTATACGGGTCCGAGGAGAGCTGCTCGGGGGCGCGAATATCTCGCTGGCGGGCCTCTTCTCGGCCGCTTAAAATCTCGGATAATAACAGAGAGAGAGAGAGGGAGAGAGAAAGAGCGCGTGTGGAAGGCTCGCTCGGGCCGCTCTTTACGAGCAGCTTCCCAGAAGTATAAACCCGACTCTTCTCTCTTCCACCCTCGTCCTACTCTTTCTCTCTCTCTCTCTCTTGGCCGCGCTCCTCTTTTATCCTTCTCCGGCGCGCGGCTATGCGTTTAAATGCCCGTCTTTGCGCGCGAGCAGGACCTCAAAACGCGAGCGAACCTCTTCTGCGCCCTTAATTAATGCGACTCTGTCCGCCTGCCACAGGCTGGACCCCGAACGTATATACCCAACAATGTTACGTCCCTCCGGGCGGCTTCGGACTCTTTAACACTGTGTTGCCTTAAACCTTCGCTCTATATAGACGTGCGCATGCACCGCTGCTGCTGCGCTGCGGCTATTTTAACGGTTCGATTGATGACTTGTAGGTTTTACGAGAGAAAGAGAGACTGGACTTCTTTATCCCTTTGTGCACCAAGGACAATGTCTTCTCTGCGGCTTGAATCGACCATGTGAAATGAGCTGCGATTCAGTAAGTTTTGGTACTTAGCCAACGGCTGTCATTATACGTGTGTCGTTGTAGTACGCACACGAGCTTGCATTCCGTTAAATCGCATAATAACAGAAGAGAAACAAGTTTTCGATTTGAATTAGTGCAATAAATCAGCTCGAAATGACCTGCTGCACTGCCGCGCTCGCTCTGGCTATAAAAGATTGTATTTCTTTTCGAAACTGGCTAATTATATGGCTCGGGAGAAAAAGGGGCGACGTTGATTCTAGGCTTGGCTAATTCGCCCGTTTCTTTTCAATAGTCATAATCAAAATCTCTGGTGCGCGACTATTTACAAATTTCTCTAATTCAATTCATTTTCTGACCCTCTGCCGTGGCGATCATAATCACAGCTTTTGTGCTTTCTCTCTCTTTTACCGGTGTGTTATTCGCTAAACTCGTTCATCTGACAAGTCTACAATTATTGTTTCTTGCTCTCTACATTTGGATAAGTGTATTTTCACTTATTGTAAGTGGATGAATCTTCCTTGTAACTTGCGACAAGTGAGAATTCTATAATAAATAGATTCTAGAATCTATTACGTTAAACTTATCCTCTGAACAAAAGCAACATCATGAAAGGCTTGCACGAGCCTCTCTATGTACAATTTATCCCCGGAAAGATCGAAATTTCTAAGCAACCTCTCGGGAAGGAGGGGGGCGAACACAAAGCAAAGAATTTTCCATGGTTAACGAAGGTCCAGTAGTATATCGCGATTAACGACAAGCGCAATATCACTAGCATCAGCGCTTCGTATATGCCCGGGCCATAATACGATACATCATACACACGTAGAGTAGTAAGAGAGAGAGAGAGAGAAAGAGAGAGCAGGAGGGGTAGGAGGAGAGAGTTGAGCGGGCTCTTGCTAACACTTTGTGCCAACTACGGAGTGAGCGGGGGTGTGTGTAAAGCGGAGGGAGGTAGCCAATGTGGGCTCTCGGTGGTCCTACACATCGGGAACTTGATATTCTTCCCGCATCCGTGCAATGCACGCCCGGGCACAAAGAGCCTGGATAGCATGACCGCGGCGACGTTACGATCTGAGACCCCTGCGAAACTCTCTCTCTCTCTCTCTCGCGGCCGAAGAGTACCTCTCTCTCTCTCTGTCACCCGGGCCAGCCGGGCGCTACTTCGCCGCCGTCGTCGTCGTCGTCGTCGGAGCGGCGGCGGTACTTAAATAAGTCCTATACGCCAATCCATTGTTCTCGCAATTATGCTCGAAGCGTCGGACGTAGAGCGGTGTGGCCGAGTAGGTACTTTGTTGCCGCGATGATGCTTCGGCCACCGCTATCGCCACTGGGTCTTCCCTCCCCTCCTCTGCCATCTTCCATCAACGAACCTACTCCGTGGATATATGCGCGCGTGTCTCTCTCTGATACATCTACGTATATACGACTAAGAGATCCCGAGCTTTGATGTGTCGTAACTTTTTATTCAAAAGCCTTGCGCCCGCGAGAGAGAGAGAGAGAGAGGGTATCCGAAATGCAAATGACGAAATGCATAAATTCATGGATTCGCTTACGCCTGCGCGTTATAGCTCTGATGAATTCCTTGTTTCAACCCCCCCTGCCCCCCTCTGCCCTCCTGCACAACGCACAGCATCAACAGCAGGAGCTCTCTTCTTTTCCCTTTTTGTCTTTTGTTATCCCCTAACCCGTACTCTGCTCTCTCTATGCCTCCGAGTCTTTTCCTTTTGTTTATAAATTATTTACTCGCTAATGCAATTAGGAGGAAAAACACGCGAGTCCACACTCGCGAGATCCTCCTCTCGAGAGCGTCTCGAATTTAATCATTCGGATCGCTAAGGGTTTCCGGTTTTTCTCGCGCCAAACTGGATGAGCGGGTTCCAGATCCTCTTTCTCTTCTGTCTCTATGTCTCTCTCTCTCTCTCTTCCTCTCTTTGCTCCCTTTTTTCTTTGTTCAAACGGCCGCTTTACTAGATAAGGCAGCCGAGGATTACTATCGCGATTCATGATTAGTGTTTCGGCCGATCGGATATCTTTTTTTTTCGGCGATTGATTAACAGATTTTCTCATGCAGCTGGAATAAATTTTTAATTATCTCCCCCGGAATCAGGCAAGGCCCAACGTGTGCTCACTTTGGCTTCGAAATAATTTTATTCCGTTTCCTCCCCCTGTCGACTTGGTCTTTAATCAATAGCAAACCGATAACCGATAGATAATTAAGTGCGCGCAATTACGCGCGTGCTCTCGGCATAAATCGTTATTCTCTCGTGAAAACGACACGGGAAAAAGATTCTTTAAAAACTCGAAGACATACTCATCAAGTTGCTGCCGGAGAGAGATACATATGTATTATCCGAGGGGCCGAAACATACTCCGAAGTTACTGAAAAGTCCATCTCTCGGGCAAAGGATAAATGTCGATCGTTGCGAGAGAAGCGAGGGAAGGTGTCGGTTGAGGCTAGCGAGATTTTTGCCGGTCTCTCCTCCGATCTCTTCCCTTCCCCCCGGCCGCGCGTTTACGAGCAGCCGGTCAATATTTCTCTCTGTTCGGTAATATGCGCGAGCAAGGATGAGGATGAGGGGGAGAGCTGGAGGTTCGAGGTGAAGGAGGGAGAGAGCGGCAGGAGATTTGGTCCCGGTGCAGCAGCGACCAAGAGAGCATTTTCGGACAATATTTCGCTGGGGGGCGTCCGCAGGACAGAGGCCCTCTCTCTCTCTCTTCGTGGGCTCAGCGAGAGAGAGAGAGAGAGAGAGAGAGAGAGAGAGAGAGAGAGAGCCCTGCCGCCTCTGGGGCTGCCCCGGTAGCTTCGATCATTAAACGTGCGTATATAGCCTCATAATATTGCAATCCGCGGCCATAATTTACGTCGTTTTATAGTTGAAACTGCAAGCTACGTTGAGGCTCGCTCGGCGTTGCTGCTGCTGCTACGCGCTCTCGCGCCGCGCCAGCAGCAGCAGCACGCTGGGCCTTTAGAACGTGCCATTCCGTTCAAGTTGTACCGGGCTGACCATAAAGCTCGGTGAGTATTTTAACGATACGCGGATATATCGGGCTACCACAATAGGCACTTGTTTGCAATAGTACAGTCTGCGTATACAGATTCGCCATTCCTGCACCACCCCTCCTCTGTGACCTCCCTCCTCCTCTCGCACGAGCAGAGCCTGCGACGTCCCCCTTTTCATATTCCGCTGCGGCCACGAGCGACTCCATCGCGTTTCCGACTTATTGCAGGCTGGACTGCATATAAGTTTGTCGGATAGTAGTCTGCTGGTTGCCTTTGCACTTGGCTAATGGGCTTCTTAGTGCCGGCGAATCGTCCCAACTACAACAACCAACCAACCAATCTTAACGTACTTGCTTCCCGTATAGCCTGCTTCTTTGTTCTCCTTCTCGGTTTTATAACAGTTTTGCGAATATTAGCAAGCAATAAAGTAACTCGCTCTCTCTCTTGAAAACATCGGCAGTAAATGCCGTAAAACATGGTAATAACGTAATTGCGTTTTTTTAAATCCGTACGGTCTCAAGTACCGCGAGGGAGAGAGAGCAAGCGTTACATTTTTAAATATACTTTCCAAAACTGCTGGGAAGATATCTTCAAAAGAGCACGCCGCTGAAGCACTAAAACGTACACCGTACGGAGAGTAAAGGTGAAAAAGCTCCGTGAGGGAGAGAGAGAGAGGAACATCGGCTGGTGCAATTTCGAAAAAGTCACACGCCTGTTATTTACCAGCAGTAGGCCCGCGTATATTCTCTCTGACTATTTTCTCAGCGCTGGGCTGGGAGTATAGGAAGAGAGAAAGAGGCAAGAGTCGTTGGGGCGCATAGCGCGGGAATTGAGATATACCGTTTTATAGGGAATCATTTAAATGCGCGTGGAATGGCGGCGCTCGCAGCCGAAGAATCTCCAGCGCAGAGGACAGAGAGGAGGATATATACGCGCGAGGAGGGCGCAAGCCGGAGGAGAAGAGAAGCTGCCGGGAGGAGGTGGAGGCTCTTTTATGAAGTTACGGCGAAGGTGAGCCGCGAGCTTGGGAAAGGCGGTTACGTCAAGGGAGAAAGAGAGAGAGAGAGAGAGAGAGAGCGTCTACTTTACCGCGCCGGTAAACGGCCCTAACACTCGCGCCTTCGCCAAGAGAGAGGATGAACAGGGGAAGGTGTACACTCGGGCTCTCAGCGCGAGTGAGCCATTACTTAAATTACCAACTATTCGAAGCTCGCAAATCAAAATTCGCCATTTCTCTTTTTACGGAGAGAGCGACGGCAGAGCCAATATAACAGCGGCGGCGTGCGCCCCGTGAAAGCATCTCATGCCGCGAGCGAGAAGCAAGCCGATGCATATTGTTCTTTCTCGCCACCCCCCCCCCCTGCTTTCCTTATCCTCCTCTTGCACTTCCGAATTTTTCCCGGTAGGAGAGTCTCGTTCGCCCGGCAAGAGAGACGCGCTTACCTCGGCGGGAGAGTGCCTAATAAAGCTGTCACTGCGGACGCTTGCGCAACCGTAAAATCGCTAGTGTAGCTTTCCGATGAAGTGCGAGCGTGTATCCCTCTCTCTTTTTCCTCCCCGCTGCCTTTTCGAATCCTTCAATTTTGGCTTGCTGCTGCAAAAAGGGCGTGCAGCCGCAAAAGGGCAAGGGCGAATTGAGACGCGAGAGAGGCTCTCTCTCGCTCATACCGCAAAGATTTTCTTCGCTCTTGGGCTCGCTCAATTCTCTGCCTCGTCGTTCGCACAGCAGCGGCGGCGGCAACAGCACGCAGTGTGCTGGCGGTGGTGGTGGCGGCAAGAGTAGGAGCGACGTTGCCGGGGTGTTGCGGGCAAGGAAGGGTTTAACGATTCGCGTAGCTGCGTCGATTTACGGCCCCTAAAACACATCGAATGCGCTTTATATGTATGTAAATTAGGTCAGGCTTTCTCCGCCCCCTCTTCTCTATACTGCTCCGGCTTCTCTCTCTCCCTCTTTCTCTAGGTGGCTACGGGCGAGTGCGAGGCATATACACTGGCATTCGCTATTATGCGAGAACCTCCGCTGTTTTGCCAGTGCTCTCAAAGCGAGAGAGAGAGAGAGAGGGGACGACTACATTGACGCCCCGGCGCATCCAAGGGACCCTCGCACTTATTTGCGCCTCCCCCCTGCCTCCTGCGGCAGGAGCCCTCGGTGTACAGACTGCGGCCTGGGCGAAACTCGCCTCTCCTACGGATTCGCGTGAAATACATACGTTAAATACATCGAGTTAAATACATACATCTTGGAGAGACTGCCGGTTGCGCCGCCGATAAAGTTAAAGCCAGGGGAGAGAGCCCGCGGCAGCGGCGGCGGTGCGGTGTGCGCGTAATAACAACACTGCCGTGTCGTAAACGCGTTTATGTCCCAGGGAGAGAGAGAGAGAGTTGCATTATAGTAATACCCGCACCCTCCGGCTCTCTAACCCCCTGCCCGCCCTCGTCCCTCCACCTGTCCCTTCTCTCTCGATATGCCTTTTCGGAGTCCGCGACTCGCGCCCACCCCTGCGACCGCTCGTTCATTACAGCGCACTACTGCCTCTCTCTCTCACTCCCTTGTATCCGCCAGTGTCGTTAAGCCTTTGAAAAAAGCCGGCCTGCTCTCGTCGCTCGACACCGTCTCTTCTTAGCATGCCTCAAGTACGCAACTTAAACGCACAACTGAACGACGATCGAGCGCTAGACTCGATTTCTTTACCATTGCAGACGCTTCTGTGTATCGGTATGGAAGACGAGACACGCGGAAGTCGAGAGAGTCGCTGCGTTTATGTGGGTCAGGATGAGAAAGCGCGATGAGTGCGCGCGTTGGCAAGAAAGAGCGAGATTCCGAGCCCGTAATAATAAGCTTAAAATTACGTCTTCCGCCCAATTAAAGCCAGTTAAGAATGATCTTCCGCGGGTGCAGTTCGCCGGACGCCGGGGCGGCTGGTGGGGGGGGGGGTATATACCGGTGTGTTAAGCTGCGCTGCTGCATCGCGGCTCGATCCCTATAATCGAGTGCTATTAATACGTAAGCCAATTTTATCAATTGAATGCGCTCTCCGGCTGATGATTGCCTCCTGGAAGCCAAGGGGCCGCGACGCAAAGCCTCAGCGCCTCCTCTAGCCTCTACTGCTTTTCTCTGTCTCTCGCTCGTCGTCCGCTCGCTCTTGCGCGTACGCTCGAATTGCTTCGCGGTATCGCTACATCATGCGCGCTGCTCTCGACGTTTTAACGACATCACCGCGGACAATCCTCTTCCCTCCCTACTGCTCTTATTTATCTCCTCGAGCGATACATACACTGGCGCTGCAACTGCTCTCTGTCTTATAATTAACCCCGGGAGCATCTGTGTTATAACGCAAGTTGTTTGTGGATACATAGAGAGCAGCGCGCGTTTAGAGCACGAGCAAACGAGCGCGCGGGCTTATTAAAAAAAAGCAGCCGACGACTCTGGCGCGGGAGTGTGTGTGTGTGTGTGTGTCGCGTGCAGGCGCACAACACGAGAGACGGGTCATTTCAGCGGATAAAAATCGGACTCTCCCCGCGGCCTCGCGCTCTTTTCCCTTTTACGGCGAGAGCTCATTGCGCCGCGTTACACCAAAGAGACGGAATCTCACTTGGCGCTCTCGGCTTAGGCCGCTGCGTTTTCATTGCGCTCGATATATACGTGCTCGCGCTGTACTCGCGGCTTGAAAAAAAGCACGGGGGCTCCCCGCCCCTGATATCGGACAGTAAAAAGTGTAACTGGTAATTTAGTTAGCCCCGGCTACGGATGCGCTCCGTTGCAGGAGCAGCGACAGCCGCGGTAATAGGGTCTGCCTCCCTGCCCCAGCTCTCTTTCTCTAGTGCACACGTCCGTCCGGCCTGGCCTGACGGCTTTTTATGGCTTTGCGAAGCGCGCGGATTCGTCATTTGATATATATTACCGCCGCGCGACGGCCTGAGCACGCGGGCTCTCGCGCGTACGGCAAGCAAAGTCTCCGATGTCATCGATACTAAAGCCAAAGAGCTTTTTCGACTCGGCTTTTTCTAATTTACGACGCGACAACGACGATTCCCCGACTCTCGCTCCCCCTGTATTATTCACCTTCATCCTGTACAAACCACCTCTATCCAGATGCGCTTCTTTTTCATACGGACTATCGCTGCACGTGTGCAGCGCCGAGAGACGAATATTCTTTATAAAGAGTCAGCCGGGGATTTGATAAAGTCGTCGGGATGAATTGATGTGAGAAATAATAACGAAACTTTCGCTGACGGCTTCGAGTGTCGGTATAATAAAGGCAATTTCGCGAAACTGCGCGGGGGCTTCTTTAAAATTTCACGCCGATAAGTTTAGTAGCTAGTGCTAGCATAGGAGTCGGGAACGCGCAAATCGTCAACTTTCGACATGAGTATTTGATGAAAAATGCACGGCCGAGATGTAAAATTGATCGTTTGAAGACGGTTAATAAAGCATCGGAGTTGAAAGTACCGGCAGCGGCAGCGCGCGCCGCCGTTGGGATCAATATTTCATCGGCTAAAACTAAAAATTGTCGTCGGCCGACTCTCGCGTGGCTGCGGATATCGATGAAAAATGCAGGCCCTCATTACTTATTCGCGCGCCAAAGAGACAGCCAAAGAGCAGCCCGAAGAGAGGGGTACTGGGCCGGTCAAGACATTGATCGGGAAACTTGGCAAAAGATGAGTTTCACGCCCGATTCGCCGAGGATGCAGTAGCAGCAGCAGCAGGGGCACAGAGAGGACGCGGCCGCGTTGCTGCAGCGTAGTCAGTTCCACCGATAATCGAGCTCTGTCCAGCAGTAGCCCCCTCGCTCTGCCGGTCGGACGAGGGAAGGAAAGGGGGGTTACTGGAAGCGTCGACAGAAAGGTCCGCTGCAGCGTTCGTCACACCGGTCCTTATTGAAAAATGCACAAAAGAGTTCGATTGTAGCTTTATCTGCAGTTTGATTGTAGATTATTGATGTTCTTGCCCGTGTCGGGGAGCGAGAGAGCCCCGGCGAGAGCGCAGAGGTCGAGAGACGAGCGGCGGCCAGGGGAGGATGGCGGCGCGCGGGACGAGCAGGGGGGAGGGAGAGAACCAGCGGGTGGGCTGATGCGCGGGAGAGCGAGAGAGGCGCGAGCCGTCGCCCGTAAAAAAACTCGAAAAATCGACGCTAAAGGCCGGCTCGGGCGCGCCGCCCCCTCGTTCGACGCCGAATGCATGTCTCCTCCCTGCACTGCTGCACCGGCCTCCCCTCCCTCCACCCGCACCCGCTCTCTTTCTCTCTTGCTGTTCCCTCTCGTTATATGTAACGGGGCAGAGAAAAAAAAGGAATTTCGCGATCGAGGCCCCCCTTCGACCTCCTCCCCCCTGCTTCCCCCTACCCCCCCCCCGGCTAGTATGTACGTACGCGCGTGTAGGTGCGCGCGGG
>JAPYYQ010000738.1:0-50855 GCA_030522585.1 Anagyrus pseudococci | reverse complement strand
TGTAATTTTTTTGGAAATTGTCTATAAAAATTATGGTAGCGAACAAGGAGGTCCAAGATTACCGTTGGAACTACCATAATTTTTACTGAACCAGTCTCTTCGTGTATATATATAGTTTTCGTTAATGAAAGTGAAGGTGTGAAAATGACACGCGAGCAAAAGGCGATAACGAGTGATAAATCGATTAATAAGCCACTGTGCAAATAGAAGAAGTTAATCACGCTCGAGTTGCGGCTCTTTCTCTCTATTCCAATGGTATATTGAATTTTGATAAAATTGGCCCCGATATGCTTTATGAGCAAATAAAACATGACGAATCGATTATCTCGCGCTTTTATGTGTTCTCACAGGTATACACATGTGTGTGTATGCGCAGAGTCGTATGTTCAACGCCCGTGTATCGCTTGGTGCCGGTGGCAATTGTACAAACGTTGTATGGAGACTCCCCGGAAATATGTGAGATGCGATAAATATCGCTCGAGCGCGCGATGAGTCAAGCTGGGAATTCTAGCGGCTCTCTACACCTGAGATACGCGCTGACGTTTCACAACGGCTCCGCCACACGTATGACAGTCTACGACGATGATGCATATGTGTATATGTTACCCGTCCCAAAGTTCCACGTTTTTTTATTTCGTTTCGTATTAAATTGTCGAGGATAAAGTGAGAGTCGTCCGCGTTAATTATGCACTTATAAGCTTATTTTTCCCTTTTTTTTCTACAATTTATGCTCTTTTAATTTAACACTCGCGCTGCCGACAGATATGATATAACGGTAAAGAGAACGCCGGCCTGGGGTTTTCAGAGAGAGCGCAAAGAGGACGTTTAGTATAATGAACTAAAAAGAGAGACACATTATCAAAACGGAAAAGGCTAATGAACATCCTCGAGCTCCACAAATAGAAATTTCCAACAATGGCGAGGCCTGTGTGCCAGTGGCAAAAACTACGGGCGACGACACCCACGCGCCCCGACACAACTTGAAATTCAATAAGGCACCTTCCTCGTGCCCCAATTTACCCTATTGTATTAAAAAGAAAAATAATAACAAAGTAAATCCATCGGAAAAATCTCAACACCGCCGGCATCAAACGATCTTGATAAATATTTCAGCGGCGCGAAATAGTCTCGTCTGCATCGTCGTCCCTAGCCCCAGTTAACTACTTTTTTCATCATTCCGGTAGAGGCAGACAGCCTCACCCTCTGCCCTGCGTCAACAAACTTTCTCCCCGCGAAATCCAATTAATCTTAAAAAACTTGAAATTAAATCCGTCTCTCGTCAGAGTCTCCTATTGATAACCGGGCGCGCGTTACGCGCATCTTTCCAAGTCGAGATAACACCGAAAGTTTGCGCGCTCGCGAAAACTACGCGATGTAAAAGCAGACTGTTTCTCCGTCTCTCCGCTAAATTTTCGAAGCGCATTTGGCCGGATCGTATAGCATCGGGTCGCGCGTGCAGCAGCAGCTTACTCTCTCTCTTGCTCTTTCTCGCGGGCGTGCATGAGCCCTTCCGGCCTCCGCTCTCTCTCTACCTCGGCTCAGGGAAACTTTGCCCCTGCCCTCCAATTTAATTCCCGGCCGTTAATCTCGCCTAATGGCCTCTCGGGAGGAGGCTTTTTGAGTCGGCGCTTGACTTCCCCGCGGCGGCTGCTGCAGCGGCCCGGTCTGCGCGAATGCAGGTCGACGCTTTGTCTTCTCTCTCTCTCTCTCTCTCTCTCTCTCTCTCTACCTCTCTCTCCAGCTTCCTCTCTCCCTTATCCTATACCGCTCTCCTCATATTCTCGTCGCGCGCGCGTTTTCCTCAGCCTCTGCGTAAGAGGAAAGACTTCGTTGCTGCTAGAAGTTCGCTTGTGGAATACTACGGTAATGGTTACGCTGTAACTAGATGTGCCACGGAATTTGACGAAGAGAGTGTGCGACTTACGTGGCCGCGACAGTACATCTCGATTAATAACATGCTCTCGCCGATTCTTGGGATTCAAGGGGCCTTCCTACTTCGTCTCTAGCTTGAAGCCATTGATGGGAAAAGTCCATGTGTAAGGCTTGAAGGAGGAAAAGTGTAAGTACTTAACGAGGAGTTGGTAATTTAAGATTATCCCTCTCTGTACTAGGAATACACTTATGGGTATGATTCCGATAGCGTGCACTGGCCCACGTACATCAGCTTTTTTTCGGAGATTATTGGCAATTAGGTTTTGTGCTCTAATAAACATTATGATTTTGCTTGTGCTTTAGCGTAGTGGAAAGGTTGTAAATGCGGTTTTACACGATATATACCGGGAGAGCACCGCCGTCAAAATAGATCGTGGTAATGCGGATATTAAAATTTAATAATGCTTCCGTGAAATTCACTAGCTTCGTAAATATAGCACCAGTAAGAACTAATATTTTTATAATTAAAAATCCAACGAAACGATGTTTCGAATGTTTAGTATTTTTCTCTCCAACTGCCAATCGCGCGTTAAAATAATCACAGTGGTTTTATATACGTACACTCGATAAAATTAGATATATCAAATTCAGAGAAACAGGCGATTCTCGCGCGTGCTTATTTAGACTCCCGGTATTATGAACGTTAAATATTGTAAATGAACTCGGACGACGGTCATTGCTACAAGATTGAAAATTTGTTGCAACAAGAGCGCTCTCTCTCGAGAGAGAAAGAGCGATAAAGCGGGTTATCGCTTGCAGCGGGGAAAAAACACACACACACAAGTCGCGATTACGAAACTGTTTAGCTCTCGAATACAGCGAGATCTACAAGCGCAATTATCTAAGAGCTTAAAGACCCTAACGTATCGCGTCCATAAATAAAGAGGAGAGAAAAAACTACCACGAGGGAAAAAAACGCAAGACACAAAAAAACACGTTGAACAAACTAGCACAGAGAGCTCTCTCTCGGTTATCCCGAAAAATTACTCGATTCATAAACATCATATACGAGAGCGTCTCCGCACGAGTCGATCGGTCCAATTCACGAAATTCATTCATTAGCGCAGAAAGTCGAGTGTATAACCGTCCTCGCGGTGGCGATAGCTGTGACAGTCAGAACCGAGGAGCGGAGAGGAGGAGGCAGGAGGGATGGGAGTGAAAAATGTGCTCCCATTAAGAGCTTCCGCTCTTAAGCCCAAGGCGCGACGGATACTCGCGCACGCTCTGTCGTAACTCCCGCAGATACGAGACGGCTTTATCATTCCGCGGTATATACGTATACACTGCCAAGCGAAAGAGAGAGAGAGAGAGAGAGAGAGAGTCAGTAGTAACGGGGTCTCGAGCGCGCGGAGACGAGTGCAGCCGAGGATTTATTTCACCGGCGCGAATGGGAGAGAGAGAAAAAATACACCGCGAAATTATCGGGGAACGCTCGTGTCACGCACGGAGGAGGGAAGGGGGATCTAAGCCGCTCCGCTGCGCTTTCGCCGCAAGCTCGCGTGTGTTTGCACTACGCCCTATGCGAATGGGCTAGCCCTTGCGCACGCGTATAATACAACGGAGTACTTGGGCTTTATTTACGGAAACGTGAGAAGCTACGAGGGGAGGGCAGGCGCTTATGTTTTATCGGCTTAACGCCGCACTGGCTTTTCATTAAACAGTCAAATTTCCGACCTTTATGCGCGCTCGCTCGTGTCGTAAGGTCGTATAAGGCAAGTTAAACGTATCAGCTATACGACTAATCCTCCAGTCCCGCCCAGCCCCTTCCTTCGTCCTTATTTTTCCCTGCTCGACTTTCATTTTCACGCGTCAATTAGTCCGACACGTTATATATTTTTTTTTTGCTCGAGCTGAATTGCCTCGGCTTAATCTCAACGGCACCTTAGTCCCGATCCTCTCGAGGTCCTAATAAAAAAATATACGTATATACGTAGCCCCACACTCTCTCTCTCTTCTTCCCTTAGCCGAAACGATCCGGCACTTATAAAAGCTCTCGCTCCTTTATCTCGGGCGTACATCATAATTACAGCCAAATCCTTCCCTATTTCGCGCTCACGCGAGAAAGAGAGCCGGCAGTTTCGGAGATAAGCCGGCCCTAGAGTGCTCGTCCCGCGCACGTGCGCGCCTTAAACTTTAATTTCCCCCCTCTTCCACCTCGGATACATCGGGTCGCATTCGTCTTGCTCTACAGGACGACGACGCGCGCGTTTATCCTAATTCTTAATTTGCATGAAAGCATATACATGTGTCACTTGCTGAGGAAGAAAGAGCTGCGGCCCCCCGACTTTTCGACTGTATTATTCCATAAATTTGAAAATTTCTTTGGAAAAAGCCGGCTGATCAGCCAGGTGGAAAGCCCAGGAACGGGAGAGGCACATGACTCGCTAGACTCGTGGCTCTGCATTTTTAAAACTGTCGACTTTCTGTATACGAGCGGAACGTGCGAGAGAGAGCCTTAGCCTCTGCGGCTGATTTGAAATTCCGAGGTATTCGGGTCAGATAATTTTGATAAAATTGCGGCTCCAGTGGGGGGATATGACAAGTTTTCTACGAACAAAGCTTAGACTAGCGACTTGACTTATGACGTTGCGCGCGCGCGTTCGTTGGTACGGAAAACGTCAAGAGTCAAAATCGATCCTTACCCCGCGCACACACACGTGTCGCCTAATATAACGCTGTCAAGCCGTGCATGATTCATTCGATGCGCGGAGTGGGTATACATCATTTTTGGCCCAAAGTAAGCAGCGGCACGTAAAAGTCGTAGGGTATACCGACCACGCCCCTTCCCCCGCTATACTCCTTGCATTTCCTCCAAGCCAAAAAACCTCTCGAGGTCTCATCCCTAATGCATCCCTCTCCCGCTCTTTCCTCCAGCACGAGTAGCAAAGCACCACTATCGCCACTGCCGCTCTTTGATTCTATTTCCGCATAAAAATTTTCCCCGGGATGACGTCGTGGTGCGGTCATGCTTATGCATGAGCTCGCCTCGGCTGCTGCCTCGTCCCCCTCGGGTACTATCGGCTGCGGGGCTAAAAAACGATGGAGATGAATAAAGTTCGTCATTTGTTTTGGCTCAACTCGATCCCCCCCCCCACCCTCCTCCTCAACCATCCTCATCCTATCCTCTCTACTCATCTCTATATCAACTTGACTCTACGTTCCTCTCTTCTTCTTCCCTCTATCTTCCAATCCACCTTCCTTTGTTATGTTAACCCGTGGAACGGCGACATTGAAGACACCGATCTCAAATTTCCCTTATCCTTATAACTTTTACTCGACGTCTTATAACCGGCGTGTGTACATTTTCTTACCTACCGAACTTCTACCGGTGGAACGATATATTCCGTGGTATAAATCAACCGAGCCATGCTCGCTATGAATTATGAATTATTTCGGTATCCCCTAAGCGATCCTTTGATAAAAATCAAAGTCATTTTCTAATAAAAATGAAATATGATGCTTTACTGAAATATGCCCAACCGCGCTGGGCATCCTATCTTCGGGCTAGACAGGAAAAAAAATTATACAAGCAATGATTAAATTCAAAACACAATCCTTATGATGGTCATGAATTTTGATCGTCAATAAACGGTTGAATAACTAAAACTTTGGACCCGAGTATCTTATTTACAGTGAGTTAAAGGCAAAACCATGTTATCGGCATTGAAATTAAAAATAGCCACTTAAACCATTATTAACAATTGCAAAGGGTACTTTAGCGAGTCTTTTTTTTTAGATTATTTAAATTTCGAGGATATCATGGGGACTCTGCCGCTGGTCTCAATATCCCGTTTTAAAAAGGCCATGGAGACTTTTCAAGAGAAACTGCTTAAGAAGTGATCAATTACGTATTCAAGTTGAAATTTCATTCAATGTAACCATTCAATTCGGTTAATGGCATACAGGCATGGATACTCCACGCGTTCCTCGAAATGCAGACCCTTTTCACTTCCTTTTTCAGGCTAACCCTTGTTAAAAAATACAGATATATTGTATTAATGCTTACTCTGACGTCTCGCATTCAAAGCGAATAAGCACGCAAACAAACGTACACTTTTTCATGTGTTCAAACTTTCTTTCGTTGTAATTAATGCGGCAAAAGAAAATTCTTTGCTGCTTTATTTTTCTGAAAGAGCAAACTTCATTAATGATCGCGAGAGAAAGGGAACATTTTACAAATGAAAAAGTCGAGAGTTTGATAAGAAGAAAATTGTTACATCGACCTTCTTTTTTTGCCCTGGGTTATATGAATGTCAAAAAGTATTGTGCTCGCATAAAGATATCAGTCTAAAATTTTAAAAAAGAAAATCTGGAAGGAAACCTTTCAGCCATGGTCATACTGACTAAGCCTTTTTAAAGTAACATGATCCTCTGATCCTCCGATACATTTTTTACTTTACAAGCGACCCTATATTAAAATATTGTGAGCACATGTACATCCCTATTTCAGAGAAAAAATCCATACTTCGATATTTCGTTATTAAACAACTTTGCATTTAAAAAAATTTTCAACCTCCAGGGACTGCGCGTTTTCAAAACTCGCAACAATCGTTAAAAATTTAAGGAAATTTTGCAAAAACAAAGGAAAAAAAAAGAAAGAGTATAAAACAAACGTAGCTGTAACAAAAGTTTCAGTGGCGAATGGTATACGTTCTTACTTCATAAAAATTCCATGCTAATTCCGTGCTCGCGCGGGCGCGAGCTAGTTCACCCCGCAGGGGATTTCACGAAAGCGAGAAAAGAAAAGAGCGAAATCCATTAGTGCTTCAGCGGTCGTATACCCCTCCCTCCTCTCTCCCTCTCGTATATTTACAATAAAAGAGCAGCAGCAGCAGCTGACTCGATGCGCATCGAGCAATATAGCCGCGGAAGGGTAGGGAAGGGTCTTCCATCGTGTCCTGTATCTACAAAACTCGTCGATAGGTATATAGGCACTGGCAACGTATTGTTAACCGATGCTCAACTTTAACGCCTACTGTCTTATCCGGAGCGATCGGTTATAGCCTCGTACGCCCGCGCGTTTGGCTTGTCTGGCTCGTTTGTTTTCGTTTGGAATTGTGGGGGAGAAAACGTTGTTTTCCTACGTACAGATTAGATTTATCCCCGCCGCTTCGCCAAAGAGCTCTTTAACTTTCGTTCTCTCCCCTGATTTAAAGTAATTGCGTCCAACGCTGCCAGAGCAGCTTTTAACGTGAATATTTCAATTGTTCCGCTTATTAAAATATATATTCCGCCGGGGGTAACGAGTAGTATAAATTAACAGGATCATGCTGATATATCATTATCGTCGTTAATTGAACGAAAAGCAAAAACAGATTGAACAATCCATTGAAACTCTCGTATACCTTTTAAGAGTCCCTGAAAAAAGAAACGATTTCTGGCAAATTTCGTGCCGCGGAAAAAAGAGCCATGTTTTCATTCGTGTTCCGACGAAAAAATAAAAATATACCGAGAATCAAAGTTGTCGTAGCCGATATCGAAGCGAACAATCGACGCAATCCGTATACTACTTGTTTTTCCACCAAAAACGGTATACCAATTCCCCGTGAATATCGCCGTTCTGAGTACTTTTGTAAATAGAAAGGGCCAGCCTAGCGTAGTCGGAAGAGAGAGTAAATAAAAGCTTGGGGGAAAAAGGGATTCGCACGAAGCGTGCGAGAGAGGAGGGGGGGGGGAGTGAAGCTGCGTTAGCATATTATGCATCGATGAACGGTTACGTTCAGTTTACACCGAATAAATATTCCGAGCAATCGACTCGGTTATATATGTTAAATAGAATTCACCCGATGGCTGTAGCGGGTACGGGGCAATGGAAGCGCGAATTAAAGCGAAGGGTCATTATGCGATGCGTCGTAGAAGAGCAAGCGCAACAGAGCGAGAGGGAGCGAGCGAGGGGCTGGGGGGTCACAGCTGTTCCATTAACCGACGGCGAATACGTTTTATTTCGAAACACGCAAATGACCGACCTCGTTCGATTCGTTACCGAGCAACATCTAATGTGCGGGGGAGAAAGAGAGCTTCGTTTCTCCGGAGATATCTAGAGAGGCCGTAATTACGTTGACGATTAATCTATATCTTTCTCGTTCATTAATCCGTCCCCTTCCTTCTTCTTCTCTGTTTTTTTTTCTCATCTCGTTTTCGTTACCATCACAGTTTACTCACTGTCTCTCGCTATCGCTATCACCAATCAGCCTCGTAATAAAACTACTCGCTTATATTTCTCAACGTTTGTAGGTTAGAAAGCCCAATGTTAATCCAACAAATTAACATATAGAGCCTGGCAATAACGGAAAAATCACGAGAGCAATAAGCCAGAGCGACTCTCCGTTCTGCCCGAAAAAAAAACCCAGCGTCGAACAAAAAGATTATAATTCAGGTTCCATACATATCGCGCCGCTGCCGCCGCCGCCGTGCGTGAGAGACAAAAAGCCCCCGGGCACGCGCGCGCCCCGTCACTCCATCTAATTGCGGGTGGCGAACAAAAAAAGGCCAAAACAAAAAATTCAGCCAACTTGGCTGAGAGAGCTCTCTCTCTCTTTCTCGGCCATTGAATCACGTAAAAAAGTCAGCGAGCCAACAAATACACGCGCTCGCAGCCGTCCGCCTGGCTCCGACAAAGCCATATTTCGGGGGTGAATACGTAGCTAAAGGGTCCAAGAGGTACAGCGAGAAAGAGTGGCTGGTGTGAGTGGGGGGGGCTTTAAGGAATAGAGCGAGAGACACGACAAAGCTCGAACGCGCGCAGTGGAGCAGGCACAGTGGGGGGAAATTCTCGCAAAAGGTCAAAAATAAACCAGCAGAAGTAGCCGCGCGCGCGCCAGCGGCGTTGGCAAGGGCCCGGATAGCGGCCGGCAAAAACAAAGAGAGAAAGCCACGCGCGCGTTCCGCACCGAGCGCATGTGAAGGTGTGTGCCGTGCGTGTGCAGTCTTCCCATGTGCATGTGCGTGTGCATGGAAGCCGCACGAAGCGAGAGGGAGAGGCGACTAACCTCGACCTCTGCACTTCTCTGACTCCAGCTTCGGCACTGTCAGCTTGTGCTTTAGCGCGAGGCTTGCAGAGAGAAGTCGCACAGCATTCTCTACGCAAACTACGGGCTATTCTATTTCTAGGAATGTAACAGCGTTCGGCCACGGAGCAACAGTGTTTAACGGTATATAATTAGCCAAAATCGTGAGATGCGCAGCGGGGGTGTGGGGAAGATATCCAAGCGCACTTACGTATCCTGAGTCCCTGCGAGTCTTCCGCAGCCGCGTCCTTTTCGTCAGCTCATCTGTTTGCTTGTGTGTCTGTGTCTGTGTTTGGGTGTGCTCCGTTTGTCCCCGGCGCGTAAACAAACCTGGCCTCTCTCGTCTACACGTGTGCACTTGTGTCAGAGGAGGACCGAGCCACTCAGCAGCAGCAGCACACCCCCGTTACAAAATTCGAGTCGCGGGGTGCGGGGGAGCAGTGGAAACGGGGAAGAGCCGCGCGTGTGTCTGCCGTTACAACGAGCCGCTGGCTGTATATCGCGTTATTAAAAAGCCTCGCGTTGCGGCCGCGGGACGCAGGAGGCAGATGTATAAAATCGAGTGGGAGAGAGCGAGCGAGCCGGGGCGCCGTACGCACGTTGCGCCGCGTGCCGCGCGACTGTCGCCGCCTGATCGGCCGCCCGCCGGCCCCCGGCGACGCCAGCGCTCCGGAGACCAGCAAGCACCCTCCCCCGCGCGCGCCGCCCGCCAAGCCCCGTCATCCTGCAGCGCCACACACATACACACACTCTCCCCTCCCCCGAATCCTCTCTTTCTCTACTCCGGTTCCTCTCTCCTTCGTCTCCTTTTCACTTTCGTTCCTCGCCGTCTTCTCTCCTCCCTCTTCTTCTCTTTTTCGCTCCACAACTCCACAGCTGCGTGGGTGCGCCTCTCTCATCCGCTTTTTCTCCTCTTTCACCGTCTCTTCCGCGCCTTCCTCCTCTCGGCGCGGATGTAGCCAGCCAGACGTACATATATAGATATATACCAGCCAGCGAGAGCAAGAACGTTAGGTCCAGCAGCTGTGGTCTTTTAGTCTCTCTCTCTCTATGAAGCGGAGCATGTGCGGAGGAGCCACGGATATACACTGGGCCTCCCTAAAAATGTACGCGCGTGTACAGTGTGCCACACCCCTTCTCTATATGCTCGCTCATTCTCTCTCTCTCTCTCTCGTTCACTTTATCTCCGGTTCTTCGTCCTCTCCTCTGTTTTACGCATATATACAGTTGCAGTGCACAAGAACGAGACATGCGTGTGTCGATCGGTGCGTGCACACGTGCGCTAACGGTGTGCGTATAACGAGGAGCCGAGCGAGCCGCGGCTGAATGATGCGCGAGTGTGTGCGTTATAGCCGCGCTTCTCTTGCGCTTCAGACCGATACCTCCTCGTATACGTGCGTGTGTCTCTCTGTCAATGCCCTCCCACTTCAACTTCCCTCCTCATCCTCTTTATCTTCTTTTATTTATCTATGCAGTTGCTTCTCTCTCTCTCTCTCTCTCTCTCTCTCTCTCTCTTTATTTCTAATAGGGACTGTTGTTTCTTTTTTATTTTCTCCTCGCGTCTATATCTTCCAGCGTGTATAAGGTGTGGAAGCTCGGCTTATCAATGGTCGTCGCGCACGTACGTCTATTTAATTTTATGCATGTCGGCAATGATTTCTCGGGAAATACAAACTTGTACGTCCGATCTTAATACGTAATATCTTTATTTCTTCATACGTATAGTTTTGTTGTTGTTTCAATTTAAATGAAGATTTCGATATTAAAATATACAACCTCTCGTGTTGTGTGTGTGTTGATGAAAATTTGTGTAAGGAAAATTTAATTAAAACTTGCGCTACAGTGGCGCGCGTTTGTTACGAAGATTGACTGTATACTCCAAATTGAATCGCGCTAATTACGAACTTTGACTTTTGCAAAATTCTTCGCTACAAAATTCAGCTACGTGGATTTTCGAAATTTTCGAAAATGTTGGCAAAAAGCAAAAACTTTGATATCTATATCAAAGCGTCCTGTTCTTCCGGGTCTAGAGTTATTTATTCAATCTCTTTTTAGCCATTGGTGTATAAGCTTTCCTCTGACTCGCGCTCAAAGCGAGGTTTTATAGAAAAAGAAAAAGAAGTTCATTTTTACAATAAAGCACGTTGTAAAAATGTTTCTTTCATCTCGGCACGTGATTCACTTTTAAGTCCTATCTGACGTGCCCTGTATATTGCTCACACTATTTTTCTTTCCTAGTCATCTCTCTCTTCTAACTTTTCGCTGACCTCCTTGCTCCATTTTTCTTAAAAAAAAAAAGAAAAAAACAAGAAAAGAACAAGAACAGAAAGAGAGAGAAAAAGAAAGGAGAAGAAAAAAAACCATCCAATGCATCTTTGCATATCACAGTAGCTTTGCATTTTAATATATGTTGATCCTAGAGCCCCAGTTTTCTTTATTCCTTACCTCAGCAGCGCGAGCAGCGGCGGCAAATGTTCACATTGTAATTTGCAATTATATACACGCGTATTTTCCTCTTCTTTATTTTTTCTTCTTTTATCTCGCTAAAGTAAAACGCTCTGCTCGTTATTCGCCCGCTAAAAACTTTTCATCGATGCAATTCATCGATTTGCACCAAGAGCGCGCGCGTTTTAGGAAATTCATGAACAACCGCTGTCTCTCTTAATTATCCTCGAGAGAAGCGCGAGCGCCTTTTCTAAACGCATCGAATCAATAAAATTTACAAACGACAAATTCCTATGGAAAACTTGATTGATTTACGTCCCCTACATAGGCTCAGCCGCGGTTCTATCATTATTTGTATTATCAATAATTCATATGCTCGGAACACGCTCTCTCTCGATGCGCTGGTTTACAATTCATACGAGTACCAATAACGTTGCTTCATCATCACCCGCGTTTACAAATTTTCATTTCTATAACGTAACAGCTTCATCCATGTCCCATTTAGTTCGCATAACGCACTTCACCACCTATATCCTCTCTCCATTCAAAAAACAACCTGCATCTTACAACAGTATACAAAACCCAGGACATTTTCGAAAAACCCCCCTGTTTTTTTGTTCCTTCATCTTTATTACCGCGATTTATTTCCACGGTTGACGCGCTTTGCGCTCGCGCACTCGAGAGACTTTTCATTTTTCTTCCTACTCCGGCCAGAGAGTTCTGTTATTATCTTCGCACTGTCCGCAACGCTGTCTTCCTCGCGGCTTTATGCATGTACACACACACACACATACACACCGGAGAATCGTTTATCTCCAGCGCGCGACTTTGACATTTTTATTTCTTTCTAAGTCCTCTCTCGCACGGAGTTTGGCTTCCGCGACAATTCCTCGCGATTCTTTTTGCAAACCGAGCTCGCATTCTTTGCTGTCCTCCTCTTTAACAGAAGTGTACAAAAATAAACAAAAACGAAAATGAAAGCTTCTTTTGTAAGTCTACAATGCGCGATATAAAACATCCTTGTAAAAACAATTCCTTTACAAACATTACCAGGTCCTGCCGACGGTACAGTCGTCGTTCGTGAAATAATCCACGAAAGTAAAAAAGAAAAGCAAAAAGAGGAACCTACAGCTAAAACACTATAGACGGCCGTAAGCTTGACTAGGGGTTGGGACATCGTTGCTAAAACCCCTACGAAATCCTAAACGACCGATCAATCGCCATCCATCTGGTATAGTTTTAAAATAATCGCCCGGATAGTCGCCGCAGGAGCATACGCGCAGGAGAACCGAAATCTATATACCGATGGCTTTAATCCTCGGACTCGCCCAGCTGGTCCCCGATAGTTTCGAATCCGATTTTCCAACGCGTGTATGCGGATGACGCGGCTCGCGTTAATCTCTCTCTTTCTCTCTCGTTCTCTCAGAGTCTGACTAAATCGCTAGCGGCACATGCGCGCATACGTGTTCTTGCTAATAGCCCGGATAATTGACATTCGAGTCTCTCGGTTGTGTCCGCTCTTTTTCTCTCTCTTCTCGAGGGCGCTCGACGCAATTACACGCTAGAGCGAATTTCGCGTCGTCGGGGTACATAACAGAAAGCTAGAGGCACCGGAAATCCATGCTGAAGGAATGTTCAAACTCTTGAGAGACTCGAAACTGGTAGCAAAGATATACGCACTCTGGTTCGTCGTCGGTCCAAGTCTGGCGTTATTATTTTCGGAAATTATGTTTGCAACGTACATGCAACTTTCCATAACCACATAAATCTCACGCATATATTACTGCTTACCCAAAGACATAGACCGTGGTAATCCTATTCCTCATAAAATATCCGCATGCATATCCACGCGTCCCCGAATAAAACATAGAGCCGCACACATAAACATACCCCACCTAAAACCGGTGAGTCTCTGAAAACAAGGTGTACTCGAACGAAAGCCGAATCTAAAAAATTCATCCAAAAGCCCAGCCGTACGCGTGACTAAAGCCGCGCGCATCCGCCAGAGGCCAGAGAGACTCCCGGGGAGTTTGCGCTCGCGGTACACTCAGCATCCCGCGACTCATCGCTCCATCTCTCTATAACCGAGAAAGAGAGAGAGAAAAAAACACGCTCCCTGTGGTCCATGAGCAGGAAAAAAAAAACGAGAGAAAAAAGAAGATCGCCGAGCTGGGCCAACGACCAGCCGTTTCCCTTCGCAGATAAAAGCTCGCGCGCTCCGGCGATAACCGAGCGTCGGGCCAAAGTACAGCGAGAGAGGGAGGGAGGCGCCTGGCTGTGGCGCCTTTCACCCCGTACGCACCGCGTAGCCACGAGAGACGGCTGGGCAAACAAATAGCAAACGACGGCTCCGCCTCCGGCGTATGACTCCTTTTTCAAATATTATTCGCCCCCCTTTCCACGCCCCGGTTATCGAGGCCGGCTTGACGAGACGCTTACGTCGATTCGCGACTTTTTTCTCTCGCTTCTTTTTGTCGTTGTAACGTTCGGTAACCAAGAGGCAGCGATGGATAACGCGCTTAAAAGCTCGAGAGCGAGTTTTTGGCTTTATTGCCTTCGTTTCATATAGATTTATTGAATTTGTTTTTGCGCTCGTATTACGCGCAAGAATCGCGCGCTCTCGTTTCGCCTCGTTATACCAAGCGCGAGGACAATGTATTTTTTTTGCGCGCAAAAGTATACACGCAGACACAATGTGTAGGCAGAAGAAACGTAAGAGGTGCGATAACGAGAGCTTTGTAAATATCAGAGTCTTAATCGAGCTACCATGTATACATAGTATAGAGCCGAAGCGGTGTAATATCAAACACACGCGCTATACTACAACGACCCGCGCTCTATGGCATGTACATATCGGCTTTGCTAAAGAACAACAACAGCGTATCCTTATCGAGTCATGTGTCATTCTCAGCCATTGACGAGCAACTCTGTCGCTTCGGATCTCCCGGACAGCGGGAGTAGGGGGGTATATTTATTAATGGAAGAAAAAACTCTACGAGCGAACTAAAAGAATAACCGAGAGGCGTACTACAGCCTATAGTACATGCCCGCTGCGCGTGTGTGTGCGCGTACGGCTCTATCAAAAATATGATTCACGCGGCGTACGCAGTGTGCGGGGGAAGGGGGAGGAGGCAACAACGGAAGTCACATTCGATTGTTACAGGCTGCTGACCTCCCGTTTCCTTAAAGGTCAATAGCATATCCTTCCACCGAGGGCATCTCATTCTGAGTGCACTGCGCGAAACACTCCTCTGGAAAATCTGGAGTGCGAAACACATCTCGCGCGCAATAGCCCTGCGCGTGCCCTGAAACTTCCATTCGACCGATCAATATGCATGATCTCGATATGCGCGTGAGAGGGCACGCGCTTTTACCTTATACCAAACGCGCGGACTATGGAAATGTTCAAGATGGAAGGAGCGAGAGAGAAAAGGAGAAAGAAACGCACTCGGCAGCCGAGAGAGTGAGTACGCGCGTGATTATTCAGGCTGATGGTAGCGTTTTCGAAATGTTTAATTTATCGAGAGGGTCAGGGCCTTCGGTATAAAGGTCTCGCGCGTTTACGATTCGACGAGGGGGGGGGGGATATATGTTATTCCGGGCTCGTTGGCCGTAAATGCATGTTGATTTTGCGCGCGCACGGCCGAGTCGGGGGAAAAATATGCATGGCTGGCTTATTAATTTAAACTTGTCGCTGTACATAAGTTATTGGATGTATATAATAAAAAGGGTAACAAATTTAATATATTGCAGCGATGAGAATGATCGTTTAAAATATTAATTGCTCATAGAAAACTAATGTTATGGGTGCGCATATTAGCTAAGAGCTTAATGTTGAATCTGAACATCGTCCTACTATCTCGGAGCTTGCAAAGACGTATTGATCAAAATCCTCATTCTACAGCTACATTCTTATCGAGTGTAAATGATAGAAGGGAATACACTAGGGGACGGTCAGATTGGCTCGCCATAAGGAATGCGCTTGCGGAGTGGTAGGCTCGAGGCGACTAAGCTGCGGTCGGGACGAACTGCGGATTGTCATGTCAAGTGTGCGGATGTTTCGGCTAACTTGACCGAACGCTCGTGGTCGATGAGCTTGAGCTTGCGGCGATCTGGATGCCGAGTCTACGAGCTTTGTGGTGCTACGCGCGTGCATCGCGTGTTGGTAATCGTAATTGCGATGGCTTTTCTGCGATACGAATTGTAAAGATAAAGACGCGAATCAAATATTTACTCGTGGTTTTTCCGGCTTTGAAAGCTTGTTAATTTGAAAAATTGATAATGAAAAAGTCAAAGCGATGTTTAATGCGTCGAGGTGTGCGTCTCATACGGATAACGAGGAGTGTAATAGCAAGGAACGACGTCAGAGACAAGAGAGCGAAATGGGTCATTCAAGGATTCTACACTTTTAAAACAGCGGTTTTATTTCAATGATATAAATATAAATGCGTTTCGATTGACTAAATTGTAAATGCAGGAAACACTGCGTGCGTTGTAAGTATGATTGGCCGGATGATTTTTGAAATACTCATATTATGTGCAGTCATTTTTAAAATTAAAAAAATTTGGAAAATTTTTAAAATTTTTATTGTTTATGAGTGTATACGTATGAATACACGGTGTGCTTTATTCATATTTTATACTTCGATGAGTAAGCACAAATTGCTATTCATAATTTTATATTCTCATTTGAGTCATATCATACAAAATTGATTAAAGCAAATTATTGAGTTTTTCCAATAAACATTTTCATTGTGTACTTTTATTTTAATTGTGTATTTAAATTTTTTTTTATTAATATCAAATTATTTTTCTACCTTTCAATTAATTTTCTGTTTTTAACAGAGAAAGAACAATAATAAAAATAGAAAGATTTTTCATTTAGTCTATTATTTAAATTAATTTCAATGGATACATTGACGGTTACAGGTAAAGTAGAATGTATTTACATCGACTTTTAAACATGTATTTACTTTCCGTAGTCACCGGACCTTGGCGCCACTTTACTAAAGCCACGTCTCTCTTTAGATAGTTTAAATGAAAAAGCAATTTAAACATTTTTCTGTTGATCAAGTTTCTCGTTAAATTACAGTTTCACAGAAACAGCATAATTTAAACTTTTAGTTCTAATTAAAAGCACGTTTTTTAGTTATACGATAAATCAACGATCACTTCAATCTCATAAAACATTAAAAAATTATGCAAAAAAGACCCTAGAAGCAACTATAAATCAAAACATTTATACCAGGAAATATTTTATTGCAATGAACGGTTGAATCCCCAATATTATTTAATGATAAATGTAGTAAAGGTTCTTTGTCGATATGAAGTAGTGTTCTTGAAAAAGTCAGTTTAAACTAGGCCACAAGAGCAGCAGCCAATTTAACGCATGAATCTTGCATGTTTGTCAAGTCAGGTAAAATATTTGTATTCTCATTTAACAAACATACAACATAACATTACAACGCGTAAAGAAATCATTATTTTTAAATTTAATTATTTTTAAATTCATATTATTATGACTCTCATTCCAATACACGTCCATAGAAAGAAGAATAAGAAGAAGAGAGTTATAGCGAAGAGCGAGGGAGAAAGAGCGATACGACCGCTTACACCGGCTTTTACCGGAGCGATAGAGCGGCAAAGGGCCCATGGCTCTGTTGCTCTGCTCTCTCGGCTCTTTCTCGCACGAGGCGCGCGTATAGGTTGCGGCCGCGGGCACACCAGTTCATCGGCTGCGTGCCGCTGACGAAAGACGAGAGGACAGTCGTCCGCACCTCCGGCATCGAGAAGGGACGGCATACACGAGAGAAAGAGAGAGGGAGAGCGTAATGAGCGCGCAACGAGCAGGCACGTCTACGTCGCTGGGCGCGCCCGCTACAGATCGCTGATCATTTAGGTAAGAACGTTGAATTTGCACGAGTTGCGCTGCTTTTTTTCGGTTCATTTGTGAGAATACGGTAATAAGGTATAGGATTTGGCTACAATTTGGGAGAGTTTACAAAGTGGCCGAGTGAGATGTCGTGCGGGGGTCAACGGAGTGCGTTGGTCCGAATAATGAGCGTTTTGCAATTGCTAATATAGCAAGGTTTTATGCGAATTTTCAAAATGAATTTAGTAAGATACGCAGTGTGTGTACGTGTAATACACAGCCGAGGGCTGTAATGAAAAAGAGAGAGATACAGCCGAGGCAATAGCGCTGATAATCGGGATCAGTGATCTTATACGAATTTTCAATTGGCCAACTCGAGAGGATCAAAGCTCTCGCTTGCGTGACGGACAATGGGCCGACGGTTTCTTCGACAATTAACCCATTGATGCGATATCGCGACTCCGAAGAAGAAAAAAAAGGCATTTCTCGAGATGCAAGACCTTTTTTTCAAACGGCCGATTATAATTGATGTCTTTAAGGCTTCTCAACTGCAACGTAATTGTCATTTAAATAGTTCTTGAAACAAGAAAAAAAGAATAGATAGTCATTATTTTTCTCTTGTTTGTTTATGTTGCCGCGCGAGCTTGAAGAAAAATAAGGAAGTTTAATCTCGGGCTCGTCTACGTGCTCAATTATCGCACGCGAGATTATCGCATGAAATCAACGGTTTCGACACGCACAGAGAATAGATATTTATCTCGATTATTTGTCTAAGACGAGAGAGAGGCATAAACAACATTCTTTAACGATATATATTTTTTCAGCAAATCAATTCGATCTTATTGATCGGTTGCCTAATAATCGATTATCGCGATGGTCCTTCGACTTTCGACCCGGAACAATTAAAATCACGTAATGTTTTTATTTACCTGTCTCACTTTGTGTTGTTAAATAATACTAACGAATCAACAAAAAATTTTCTCGCCGATTCTTCAAAGCTTATTCCCAAAGAAATCGGAAGAATTTCTTTCAACGCGCACCTCAGCTCTCTTGCTTTATATGCGCGTCTAAACTGACACCAGCATCTCACGTTTCGTATTCATTAAAAAAGAATACGAGTCAAAATTAGTTCCGAGAAAAGAACTCGATGTCGCCTAATGTGAATGTATAATTTTACGAGCTGACCACAGCAGTTACAAAAGGAGAGAGAGAGAGAGAGAGAAATGGCCGAACACATGTGCACGAAGAACACGCGGGGCGACGAGTTAAATCAACTTATTTATGTTGGTCCGTTTAGGCCTGGCAGATGAGGTCTCGGACGAAGATGGATGTATCATGGGGGGGGCTTTGCTTGACCACCGTAATATCGGATCAACTGTCGTATGAAAATAAAAATAGTTTCTTTAAGACTTTAACAGTACACGTATAAAACGGATCGATATGAACTGAGGTAAAAAGCCGCGTGGAATGTAAACATAACTGAGTTTCGTACTGGAGAAATTTCCAGTACATTATTGAATGGCTATTAAACAAATATTGATTGTAATTGTTCTATTGTCGCAGCCCCACTAAAAGGTGGCTGCATTGATGTTATAAAGAGGATCGCGGCAGTGCGTGAGCGGATTCGCTCTAGACCAGTCTTACTGTACACATTACTTTAATTAAAGTTTTATAAAATATTAAGTGTCACAGTTGTTTAATTTCAATCATTATTTCCTTACGGTCAGTGATTACTTTTCAGCGAGATACGACAAACGGGCTTTCTATCCGGGAACAATTTGCAAACGCCATTTCGACACTGTTTTCTTGATATTTTTATGGGAATCCTCGGAATATTTTTTCGTAAGCGCAGTCGCGCGTGAATATATTCAATTTCCTACAGCCTTGCTTTTAAATTTTATCTTATTTTTATTTTTATTGTTATCCATTCGCTCGGCACCGCGGCATAACAAAACGCGATTATACAATTGTTTCGTTTCGCCGATAAAACAAATCTATTCGTTTGATAATCGATCGGTCTCTCGTACCGTTTCTTTTTTTTTTATTCAAAAGATAATCTCTCTCTTTGTAACGCAGGTGTAAACACACCTCCCAACATGACTTATCAATAACAAACCAGCCAGATCGATCCGTAATAGATTCAACGTATATTACCGATCCATCCAGATTCATCGAATGTCGCGCGGTTACAACCGATGACATTCGATTCTATACGGAATCAGCGCGAGGCAATCTCTCTCTCTCTCTCGCACGCGTATGTGTGCGGCCTAATCAAAGTCCCGCGCAATCATTTGTAATTATCATTTACCCAATTAATCGGCATTATACGCGACGACACTCTGCGCGCGCGTGGCGCGCCTGGAATTTCAAATTCGAACGCTCTCGCGCACTTGTTCTATACGGATAAACACACTGCTCGGCCTCCGTATTCTATAAGGACAAAATGCCTCGAATTTGACTTACAAAAACCGCGTTTCCGCCTATACGCTCGCAGCCATAGCAGATAACGTGTAACGTGTACATACGCCGGATGCATTTTGAGAAGCTACACAGTAGCCGATGGTAATAATAGAGCGTAGACGAAGGAAGTTTAATGGCGTATCTTGGACAGGTTATCTCACGCCCTTAGCTAATGTTTGCGCTTGCTGGGCCCCCCGGAAAGCCGAACAAGCTGCAGCGCAGTCTACCCGCGATAATACAGGGCCCTTGTCTCGTTTCCAAAGAGGCTCTACTGTATTTCCTTTTTTCTCTCTCTTCTTCCCTCTCCCCGGGCGTGCATTCAATATCCCAGGGAGATATATAGCTTAGACGTCGGTTATTCGCGTGCTCAGCCGGAAAGGAGATTAACGTCCCTTGGCCTGAAAATATTGTTTTGTCGATTTCCAATGGCCCTCTCTCCTACTAGCTTTCCGCTCTTATGCAACTACTAATATACCTATAAAAATCAGTTATCGCGTGTCTGCACCTATACAAATACACTTAAAAAGCATCGAGATTGTTTAGCGCGTCGATGCCGCGGCGCGATTATCTCACACACAACGGTAGCGCACGCTCTAATCTTCCTCGCATACCTTGATCTTTAGCCGAGCAATTACTTGCCAGCGATTAATTACGTTAAGCAAGCTCAATTGCCTTTCTCTCTCTCTCTCTCTCTCTCTCTCTCTCGTGTCGCGTCCCCCACCCCCTCCTCTCTCGGCCCGTCGAACCATGACAAGCGCAACTGATTTATGACAAATAAAACAAGAAAAGGAGAAAAATAAAACAAAAGGGAAACGTAATCTGCGCTCGTTGCACACTGGAGGCCCGGCAAGAGACATAAGCTTCGACGTGGCCCGCCGCCCGGCACAGTTTCGCGCGAGCCAGCGTCTAAGACGGACACGCGCGCCTCTCCGGGGACCCGCACTCATCGCTCTCATCTTCTTCTTATCTCTCTCTTTTTCTCCAGTACAGCCTCATAGCTGCAGCGAAAGCGTCCGTGAGTTATTTGTGACTCTATTGCTTTTTTTTCTCTTTTCTTCTTCCTCATAGTGCATTGGTTTTTTGTAAACGTTTTCATTGGCGCGCAATGAAAATGCCATTGCGAATTATGCTTTACTTCATTTTAATTATTAAATAACAAAGATCACGGTGCATCTAATCTTTTGTCCAGTTATACGCTTTCGCCAAAATTCCAAGTCACATTTTTCTTTGGTGGATAGGTATATAATCATTTTATTGTTCTTGGGTAATCGGCTTTCTTTTTTTTTTTGTTCTATTCTTGTTTTTCGATTACCGTACATACCGAGTGCAGTGAAATTGTTCTTTGTACACGATATTTTTTCCTCTTCGAAAAGCTTTGCACTTTTACATTGAATATCAATTCTTAAACGCAGTTCATTATTATTTCTTGAAGATTATTATTTAAACGAAATTATACTTTCCGTCATAAATACATTTTTTTAAATGCTTTTTAAATTAGTGCGCGTCGGTTTTTTAAGTACGACGAAATGAAGTTTTAATAGGTATTTGGCGCGCTAGCGAACATGGTTATGGTGACGGGTGTAAGCTCTGTATCGATCGAACTACACGACGGTCACTGACCCACAGCCTTATACAGCTGTTTTCTATAGTATAAATAAAGTTTTCAAATTTATTATTCTTTTATTTATTTTGCAGACTTATACTCAAAAGTATCAATGATTAACGACCTAAATTCAAATCCTACCGTTATCTTATCATTTAAAACTAAAAAATTATTTTTTTCTTCGAATTACCATATGTACTACGATAATGATCCTACCTACAGCCGTGAAAAATAAGCCTGATATATTCTCGACACCTAACAAGCTGCAACAATTATTTCCTAGAATTTTAACTCGCCAGAATATAGGTCACACTACACGTATACTACAATTAAAAAAAAATAGAAAAAAAAGAAATAAGCCAAAACATCGCTTAGTCTCTTCTCCATTATTACATCCCAAAGAGAATAACAAACAATTGGAAAAATAGGCTAAGTCCTCACACATAAATTCCCGCATTTCCGCAAACCTCTCCAACGAAATCCATTCGCCGAAACCCCTCGCGCGAAGAATACCGCTCCCACGCGCGCGCGTATAAAGGACGCGAGTGAAGCCTTCCATCCGATTGCGCAAGGGCCGCGGGGTCCCGAGCGTGTCTCTCCGCGTGTGCAAGATTATACGGGCGCACGAAAGTTGACAAAGCGAGATAACGACCAGAGTTTTGAAAAAGCCTCGTGTGTTGCAGGCAACGAGGCAGCGGAAACATGCTGCGGCTGCTAGTGTTCGCGGCTACGGCCATCGTCGCCCTAACGGCTACCGAACTCGCTCCCGACGATTCTGGCATCTTCGTCACCCAGAGCACTGCAGGTGTCGCGAGTTCGGCAGCGCCACCGATCACGACTTTCATCACCGAGAAGCCTGTGATGCCCCTTCCTGGTCTGCTGTACCCGAGAGAGAGCGAGTCGAGAGAGGTAAGTTGCTCTCATGCATCTTTTTTATTATCTTTGTTTTCCATATTTGCTGATTACTTTTAAGAATTGAAAATTTATGTTGCAAAGCCAAGTGTTTTCTTGTGCACATTGAGCATCGAAGGCTCGAGAGTTATAAATAAACGGGAAACTGTGTTAAGCGCTAGATAAAAAAAAATTGTGGTGTACAGGTAAATCTTGCGATCTCGTTATTAGCCGGTCGAAGCGTCGCACGGGTCGGCAATTTATCGATGACTTTGTAGAAATTGATGGAATCGAGGTCTCGTCGGTTGAAAAATTTTTTAATTGCCAGCTCATTTTTCTATCTCTCTCATTCTCAGATCAAATCGCTCGATGGACTTTGGGACTTTGCTGTACCGCCGGCTACTCAGCCGCAAAAGGGACTGGAAGAGATGTGGTACGCGAGCAACTTGACCAAGGTGACCTTAAATTTATTATATTCGAGAATAGACACGAGGCGACGCATAATCTCGTATAATAAAAAAATAATCAAATGCTTGGAAGCAGGTCGCCAAAGTGATGAAAATGCCGGTGCCCTCATCCTACAACGACATCACAACATCCCGAGCGCTCCGCGATTACGTTGGCCCAGTCTGGTACGAGAGGACCTTCTTTTTACCGGCCTCTTGGCAAGATAAACGCGTGTTCCTCAGATTCGGCTCCGTCAATTATCTCGCCCAAGTCGTAAGTATACACAAGCTTAGCCGATTATTTACCCAAGCGTGGTTGTCATTGTGGAAACAGCCGTTAATTTTTGTCGTCGTCCCAGTGGCTAAACGGCGAGGTGCTGACGAATCACGAAATGGGTCATCTGCCGTTCGAGGCCGAGATTACGACGCTCGGGCTGTTCGGCGAGAAGAATCGGCTCACCGTCGCCGTAGATAACACGCTTTTGCAGACCAGCGTGCCCCAAGGCAAAATTTCGAACGTCGAGGCTGATAATGGCACCGTTAAGATACAGAGTTACACTTTCGACTTTTTCAACTATGCCGGCATACACAGGTATATATAATTGAGAGCGCACTTGTAGTTACGCGCGTCTATGTTTATTTTCGGCAGTGTTACATTTATTGCATGTCTTGCTCAACAGGCCGGTGCTCCTACACACCAAGCCGCGAGTCTTCGTCGAAGACATCGACGTTAGCACGGGCGTCATAAACAACGTCGGCATCATCAAATACAGCATCGAAATAGCAGGCCTCAAGGACAAGGAGGTAGCTTCCTGCGAAGTTAGGCTACTCGATGCCGAGGAGCAGTACGTGCTCGACGAGCCGATCTCCGGAACTCATGGTACACTGAGAATCGACTCCCCAAAACTCTGGTGGCCCAGATCGATGAGCGATAATCCTGCTTACATGTATACCATAGAGGTATACTCCAACGAATATAATCACCGATAGTAATTTTGTGCTCTTGGCAATTGTAAAGAAAACGTGTTCAAATTTGCAGATAACAACGCAAGTGCCAAACGTAACGGAGCCGGACATTTACAGGCTCCCCGTAGGCATCCGAAGTTTAAAGTGGACCAACACGTCTTTCTTCATCAATGAAAAACCCATATATTTCCGGGGATTCGGTAGGCACGAGGATTCGGCACTCCGAGGTCGTGGCCTAGACTTGGTCACGGCGATTAGGGACCACGAGCTACTCCAGTGGGTCGGAGCTAATTCTTACAGAACCAGCCATTACCCCTACAGCGAAGAAGTGCTCGACCTTGCCGACAAGTAATTTCACATAATTTTCATTTCTTTCGAAATTCAAAAAAATTGCGATAATATTTTCTTCAACGAAATAATCTATTATGCTGCACTTTTAGGCTTGGATTCCTAATCATCGATGAATGTCCCTCGGTAGACACGGAAAACTTCTCATCCGGATTATTGTACAGGCATAAAATGTCACTCTCGGAGCTTATACGCAGAGACAAGAACAGACCTTCGGTCGTAATGTGGTCCGTGGCTAACGAGCCCAGGACTCAGTTGGCCGACGCCGAGACGTATTTCGAAAAGGTCGTTTATCACACCAAATCCCTTGACCCAACGAGGCCAGTCACTATCGCCTTGGCTCGTAGTGTCACGGTAAGCTTTTATTTCTTTTAAATAAACAAAACAACATTACATAGAACTTTACATGATTAACGTTTCGTTATTTTTTTGGATGTTTGACAGGAAGACAAAGCTGGACAATTTTTAGACATTATAAGCTTCAACCGGTACAACGCTTGGTACTCGAACACCGGAAGACTCGACATGATAACCGGTCGAGTCATATCCGAAGCGCAAGCTTGGCACAACAAGTACAATAAGCCAGTGTTAATGTCAGAATATGGCGCCGACACTATGCCTGGGCTTCACGAGGTTAATACATTCTCATAAATTAATGTCCACTTGATTGTTATAAAAGACTGTTTTATAACACTTTGTCTTTTAAATTCGTTTAGCTACCGGAATACGTGTGGAGTGAAGAATATCAAATGGAAACAATGTCCCGGCACTTTGAAGCTTTCGACCAGTTGCGAGCACAAGGCTTCTTCATCGGTGAATTCATATGGAACTTTGCTGACTTTAGAACTGCGCAGAGTATGTTTTATTTGTAAAAATAAATCCATATATTTTATTGTTTGTTTTCTAATTGAAAAAAAATATTACGTTTGTTTAGCTTACACGAGAGTCGGCGGCAACAAGAAAGGAATATTCACGAGAGACAGGCAACCAAAAATGGTAGCGCATCACGTGCGCAGAAGATACCACGCCTTGAGTGCCGAACAAGACGGCTATCCTGAATTGCCCAACGATCTTGAGAATTACATTTCGTCGTATTAAATTTGACGCTTCAATAAGTTATTTTGAAAAGTTAACTTTGTATACTTTCACGAAGGAAATAACTGAGGCAAAATTCGTTTTGCTTCAACTGTACGCACAAATTCGTTTTTACAAACTTTATGACTGAAGTTCGTCGTGGGAGATAACTTGTAAAAATAAGTAAACAGCGAAGAAGTAGTTTTAAGTGAAAATTTTGATTAATCTATGTAAAAAAAGCAACAACAAATTACTGTGAATTTGAATTTTGTGTAAAGTTACGAACAAATATTTTTCTTTTGTTTTGTCAATTTCTTATCCTACGAACAAATACGTGTTCGTATACTTTTGTCCAAATAATCCCAGCAAGAACAATAAATGTAAATAAATTATTTGTAAATTTATTACACGCATTCTCAATCATTGCTCCACACAATACCCAGTTACAAAGTAAGCCGAAAACCACTAAAGCTCGTTCAAACTCAACTCCGATTCCGCGGGCAACGCTTAGTAAGCAGGGGAGATGGCGCTGGATAGCGGCAGCAGAGTGAATAAGCGGGCGGGCTTTAACTCGGTAAAGTACTGCGGGTTGAAAGGGTATACACGCGAGCGGACGCGCGCCCGGTCAACATGTTCGGCTTCAAGTCGCTCTTCAACCTCTTTGGCCTTTTTCTCGAGATAGCTGGGCTGGCAAGTGACGATCCGCCCTTGCCACCTCTGCCGGGACTCCTGTTCCCTCGGGAGAGCGAGACGAGAGAGGTAATATTCGACGTTTATACCAATTTTTTCGGATTTGTTCTCGTTCAATCAAACAAAATCGTGAGGTACATGTTTGTTTAGAGGGCAAAGGTTGACGTATGTGTTTCTTTTTTTATCTCGGCTGTAGAGATGCTCGCGATTGCAAAGTCAGGAGGGCATTGTCTAGAACTGGATAAGACCGGGTGTGATAAGTGCGCGGGCTCGGCAACCTTTTGTGCTTGCGATGCCACGGACAACGGGGACACGTTGCATTTAGTTGAATTGCTTGTTTTTCCGAATATGTGCATCGAGAGATGCATATGTTTGAAAAACAATAGCCAAAATACGCGCAATTTTGAATTTTTGCTTGAAATTCATTTTTTTTTCCTCTCAACTCAATATTCTCTCAGAAATTTTTTTACATACCCTTATTAATAAAAATTATATTTACGGTGTGTGTTATTGATAGGTGAAAAATTATTTTTATCCTCGCAAGTTCCTTAGATAAAATTGATAATCAATATATTATTAATAAAGCTCTTCTAACACCTATAAAGTCTACGAATACCGAAAACACTCAAAATCATTAGCATAATTATTTCAATACGATTACACATGCGTAATGCATACTCGGCAAGTTACATTTCACACATCCACACTGCAAAAATGAAAACAACAATTCGCGCATCTGATAACCCACGAACTAAAGTCGGGACGACAAAGAAAGCGTTCATTAGTACAATCTAGAGTGAAAACAAGAGGAGAGCAGCAGCAGCCGAATTTTGAACGATCGATAATTTCACTGAACCAGGTCAAATCTCTCGACGGACTTTGGAATTTCTTGGTGCCGCCAGACGACGATCCGAGAAAAGGCCACTCACAAGCTTGGTACATGAAAAGCTTATCGGAGGTAAGCCGCGTCTCGCCTAGACAAAAGGCCTCGAGACAAAACAAAAAGAAGAGGCCAATGACTGAGCTCTCGAAATTTTATCAGGCCGGTCAAGTCATCCAGATGCCGGTGCCATCGTCCTACAACGACATCACCACGTCCAACGATCTGCGCGACCGCGTTGGGCCGGTTTGGTACGACAGGACCTTCTACGTCCCATCAGCCTGGCAGAGTCAGCGCGTCTTCTTGAGATTCGGCTCGGTCAATTACTTCGCCCAAGTCGTGAGTACACACGCGCACATTCGATTGCTCCGCACCCGGAAGTTTCGACCTCCACGATAATTTGTTTAACGTTCGTATTACTTTGCTCGCGAGTATAGCAAACATAGACGCGAGTTTGTCGTCGTACAAGGGAGATTAATGACCGCTATGCCAGGGGAAAATCGTTGAGAACACGCGCGCACGCTTTGGGCTACACCTGCGTAGAGTCTTTTGCATTAATTATGCATACACAACGATCTGATAATTCCAAAAATTTGACTCTCCTTTCTTTTTCCACAGTGGCTGAACGGCAACTTTGTGACGAGTCACGAAATGGGTCATTTGCCATTCGAAGTTGAAATAACGGCGCAGGTTATTTTCGGCCGAAAAAATCGCGTCACCGTGGCGGTCGATAACGTGCTTGTGCAAACAAGCGTACCCCAAGGAAGAGTTATCGATATGGATACCGATAACGGCAGCATTAAAATGCAAACCTACAGCTTTGACTTTTTCAATTACGCCGGCATACACAGGTATTATAACCAGCGGCTTTTATAAACAACGCTCGAAAATAAATGCATCGATTATGTATTAGAAAGAAAAACCTAAATGACTATTATTTTCTGTTGATAGGCCAGTCTTACTGCACACCAAGCCGCGAGCTTTTATCGAGGACATTACCATAAACACCGACGTGATTAACGACGTCGGGGTTATTAAATTCAAAATCGACGTCGCCGGTATGCAGCCGAACGAGTCCTACTCGTGCGACATTAATCTTGTCGACGCCGAGGGTAGGCGCGTAATGAAAGAATCCCTGGCCGGCAGGGAGGGAGTGCTAAAGCTCGTCTCGCCGAAATTGTGGTGGCCCAGATCGATGAGCGACAATCCCGGCTACCTTTACACCCTCGAGGTCTCAATTTACCCTCGTTATATTGGCAAACAATGCACAAATGGCTAGTTTAACGAAAATCGATTGATCTTCCAGGTTCTACTGTACGTTATGGAAACAGGGGAAAAGGACGTTTACAGGCTGCCGGTGGGCGTGAGGAGCTTGAAATGGACGGAGACCTCGGTGTTCGTCAACAAAAAGCCGATTTATTTCCGCGGCTTCGGCAGGCACGAGGACTCGGCGATCCGCGGACGCGGCTTGGACCTGCCGACCGTAGTCCGCGATCACGAGCTGCTCCAGTGGATCGACGCTAATGCCTACAGAACGAGCCATTATCCCTACAGCGACGAGGTGCTCGACGTTGCCGATAGGTATATTCATTTTTCTATTAACGGAAATCGATACCGTCGGCTTCGTAACGAACGCTAAACTGTTTGTGCGCGCGAAGGCTTGGATTTCTCGTGATTAACGAGTGCCCTTCGGTCGACACCGACAACTATTCAACGGCTCTGCTCAAGAGGCACAAAGAGTCTTTGTCGGAGTTGATAAGGCGGGACAAGAACAGGCCTTCGGTAATCATGTGGTCCGTCGCCAATGAGCCTAGGACTTCTCATTACGAGGCCGGAATGTACTTTAAACAAGTGACGCGACACACCAGGCATCTGGATTCGAGCCGTCCAATCACCATGGCAATAGCAACTCCCTATGATGTTTGTATTTTTCTGTTTAAACTTAAATCGAATTATCGAATATACCTTCGTCTTGATTTCTTTAAGCCTAACTCGTTAAAAATGGACATTGTTTGAAGGAAGATAACACCGGCCAGTATCTTGACGTTATAAGTTTCAATAGATACAATGCCTGGTACTCGAATCCTGGCAGGATTGAAATGATAACGAAGAGGATCATCGAGGAAGCTGAAAACTGGCATGCCAAGTACAAAAAACCGGTGATTATGTCGGAATACGGCGCCGACGCTATTACCGGACTACATGAAGTTAGTAAACTCAATGGTGTTCTAATGAATTGGTATTCACTTTTACAAAGAATATGTTTTCAATGTTTTGCAGCTGCCAGAATACATTTGGAGCGAGGAGTATCAAATAGAAATAATGTCTAAGCATTTTAAAGCTTTTGATCACTTAAAAGCTCAAGGCTTTTTTATTGGAGAATTCATATGGAACTTTGCTGACTTTAGAACAGCCCAATGTAATAATAAGAATTTTTTGTTTTATTGAATTTACCTGACACAATTGAAAACTAATGAAAAATAATATTTTTCAGCTTATACTAGAGTTGGTGGTAACAAGAAAGGAGTTTTCACCAGGGACAGACAACCAAAAATGGTAGCACATCATATTAGAAAAAGGTACCGTTCTTTGAGTGTGGAATTAGATAAAGCAGAATGGATTGACAATAGTGGAAATTACATTTCTACATATTATAAATAGAGGAAGATACGAGATACTACACATTCAAAGATATTTTAATAGAAATAATTTAACAATTTTACTAAACTGCCAGAATGTGTGGAAAAAAGGAGTCTATTGCTATACAAAAGGATTATGTATATGAACAGTTAACACAAAATATGTACATATCAACATACAAAGTATTAATGTAAGATATTGTGCTACAAGAGTATAACTTAATTTAAATAAAATGAGTGTAAATAAGTGTCAACAATAAAATATGCATTTAATTGTAAAATACTTTTTTAATAATGCTTCATAATTATCATGGCTATTAAATTCTTATAAAAAAGATTAGTTTTAACATTTCAATACTGTATAAGTTTCTTTAAATAAAATATATTGTTGTACAAAGATCAGGACAAAACTTTTAAAAATATATTTATAGCTTCAATATTTATTAACATGGCTTATCTTCATCTGATATTTCAACAAGTTTCAAACACTTATCAGCTAAATCAACAAATACAGGCTCTGTCATAGCCTTTGCTATAGCTTCTGTTGGATTTTTGTCTTGTAAAACAGATTTTATAATATCACGTACTTGGGGGTTTCTTAAACATTCTTTAACCTCTTTGCTTTCACGTAGCTGTTCAAGTCTTTCTATGGGAACAGTGTCATCCGTTGGAAAATCATATGTTACATTTGTTGTCTTTGGTAATACTTCATCTACTTTGGAGTTTTCTGATATCAAGATAGTACAATTTTCCTTGTGCTTGTTGCAGCATACTGCGGAACAGCTAATTTAATATAAAATGTAATTAGTACATGAAAATTTAAATTGTTTCATATATATATAAACATTGTACATAGTATTGAATTAATATAGTTTTACTCACTAAAACTGCTTGCATTTTGGACATTTGTACTTGGAGCTGTCCGCATTACAGACACAGCATATTTTGTTAGTCATTAATGTTTAGGTACTAATTTTCTATCAATACTTGTTTTTATAATTTTTTTAAGTAAAAGACTATATTCTATCTCAAAACAACGTGCATCAAAACGTTCATGCTTTGGACTTGTTTACGTTACTTCTAACCTCAAAAGAAACGTGAATCAAAACACACCTACATCAAGCAAGAGTGTGTTCGTTACTTGGTACATAATCATCACTGCACATTAGTTTATATTAAAAAATACATATTTAAAGAGTTAAATAATTTTAATATAAATAGTAAATCTTTAAATTTATAGATAATATTAAAGTAAATCTAAAACACCAACTGCAAATTTCGAATTTAAGTATTTTTGATTCTTCTTGCAGTTCGCGCCTTATTTATCGAATAGCCAATAGAAATGAACAGTCGAACAAGCTTACGTTATACGGGAAAATTTGAATTCTTGTTCGATTCTCCAAATTAGTAACGTATTTTGTTCATCCGTACGGTAGTATCATTCCGTACAGCTATAAACTATTTGAACAAAGTTTTACCAATAGACTAGTCAACGTCACCGTTACAAAATAGGTTTTTTTCCTTTGTAAAAGGTGAGTAAAAGAGTATCACATTTCGGTTACAAGAATATTGGTCAGGTTATTAAATAACACTGTATTAATTGTACCAATGTAAGAAATTTTTGTTTCTATAGAAATACAAACATGGACAACAATACCGGAGGTAATAAGCGTAATAATACCAGTTCTCCAGTTAAAATGTCGACGAATAAAGTGCAAAAAACACAACAAAGTCAAGATTTCCAAATTCCTACTATTTCACCTCAAAAAATGCTCCAAATGAACAAATTACCTGGAGAAAATCCATTGACAAGAGATGATAAGATGCATAATATTGCAAAATTGAGACAGCAATTTATAGATGAAGTGGAAAATATTGACTTGTCAATAAAAGTAAATAAATGATATTAAATATTGAAAACAGAGATTTATTCTACATTTAATAAATTTGTTTATCTTTAACTTTCTAGGAATCTATAAAAAATCTGAAGGTAAAAATTTCTGAAGTAAAAAAGAAAGATAATATTCTCAAACAAAAATTGAAAGAAGAAAATAAACTTATATGCAAACAAAGTAAGGTGATATATGATAAAGAGCAAGAAAATAAAATATTAAGACTAAAGTAAGTAAACGTTAAAATGAATAAGGAAATATTTAATCTTGCATTTAACTAATTATTTGGAACATATTTCTTAGGGTTCAAGAGCTTTATGAATACCAAAAAATTGTTGTTGAGAATCTAGAAGACATCACTACTACTATCAATGTCTATGAAAATCTATCTGAAAAACTAACACTGCAATATGATTCTTTAATTTTGATGCAACAAAATGACAATAAGTTGCTTAACGAAGAGTTAAATAAAATAACTCCAGATGACATGCGTAAGATACTTTTACTCATTAGATATTACATTGAATAAATCTTTTGTATAATAAAGGAAAATTCTTACTAGTTTGTATTGAATTGGAAAAAATCAGTTTAAATTTGAATGAACAAGAACAAGAAGATTATAAGTATAGAAATGAATACAATGCATTACAGTCAGAAGTTGAAATGATCAAAAAGAAAAAAGACAAAGAATATCAGAAAATTGGAGAAATTGATAAGAGGTATTAAAATGGAATGTTTATAAATGTAATTATAATTTTTTGAATTATGTATTATTTCAGAATACATGAATTAGAGGCAAAGAGAACAATTTTAAAACAAAACTCTGAACAAGACCAAAAAAATTTACTTGAAGAAATTAATAAATTAAAGAATGTAAGTTAAATACATATACATTGCTTTTACATTTAAACACAAAATAAATACATAATTAAATAATTTTAAAATTAAATATGTTTAAAAAATAGGAAACCAATGCTAAAGCCAAAGAAGTTGTGCAATTTGATGAAAATATTCATGAATTAAAATCTGAGATAGATATGTCTAGGTAAGTAATAATGTTTCTCTTAATTCTATTTGTTTATTATTTATTCACTTTTGTTTATTAACATCTATGTATTTCAAGAAATGACCTAAATAAAACTGAAGAAAAAATTAAGGCTTTAAATGATGAAGTTATGAAATTAACCAAGGAAGTGAGTACTATTTTCTTTGTGCATTTTTTAAATAAAGTAGTTTTTCTAAGAAGGTAATATTATAGAATGAAGAGTTAGATCAAGTACAGTACAAGGATCAGGAAAACAGTTACAAAAAATTAGAAGACCAATTAAAATCTTCAAAATTAGAACTAGAGTCAATTAAACAACAAGAAAATCAAGCTATGCATATACTACAAAATAAGATCTCTGATATTAACACTAAATTAGAAAGTTATAAAGATCTTGAAAATAAATTGAAAAGATTGGACCTTGATATTACAAAGGAAGGGGAAATAATAAACCAAATGAATAAGGAGTACGAGCAGAAACTATCTGGAAATACTGATCAAAATAAAATGCATAATAATAAAATAAATAAAATAAAAGAGGAGATAAACAAAACAGAGCGCAAAAACTCAGAGTATGAAAAAATGTTGAGCCTTTTACAAAAAGAAACAGTTGCACTTAATGAACAATATGAAGCTAAACTAAAAGAAGTTAAAGTCAATGCTAAAAAAGTGACAAGTGTTAGCCATTACAACATGCCTCATTTATTTACTTCAGAAGTAAGATGTTACTTTTAATTGAGAAAGTAAAGAGAATTCAGAAGGTATAAAATAATCTAATTTTTGTTTTTCAAGGCTAAAGAAAACGAAGAGAAAAAAAGCTATAGAAGAAAACTTTATACGCCAACCTTTGCAGATGATGACTTGGTTTGTATTTTATTGTTACAAATGTATATTCGCATTCCTGGATACTTTCTTTTTCAACTTTAGAAAATAATTTTGTTCGTTACAGGAAATTGATTCACTACCTATTGATGAACAATTTAATCACTTAACACAAACAACATCATTGTCTCAACCAGACTCTCCTGTGAGTATTACAAAATTTTCAAACATATTTATTTTATTAGTTTTATAATAAATCAGAAATAATATTGTACCATTAAAGGACAAGCAAAAAAAATTTTTTAAACGATCATCAAATACACAGTCGCAAAAAAAAGAGGGTATTCCCCGTGTTCGAGGAAAAGGTAAAAAAAATTAGTTAAGTTGACGTTGTATTATAAACAATTTCACATCATAAAACGTGTTATATTAAGTAATAATCAGCGACGTTAACAGATACTATCTACGTCTTTCACTGTATTTGTATAAATGATGATGCTCATTCTAGCGTCTTTTTTCACACGTATTTCTACAGTATAATGTAACACAGTTGCAGCGCTTTCCAATTGTTACAGTTAAAAACAAAACACTGCTTTGCGAAAAGATGTCTTGTTTGACGACTGACAACGCTCGGAAGCTAATATAATTTTTTTCTCACAGTCTGACATTCTAATTTGCCAGTGGTAACTGTACCGGCTGCAATGGAGCGTGTAATCTCGAAAAACTCTTATATAGAAAAATTTAAATAATATCGTATACATCTCGAAGCGATGGTTAAGAAAATCAAACTTTTAAATTAACTTAAGTATAAAAATTTCAGTAAATAAAACTAACATTAACAATATACGTGTTATAATACAATTTTATTTATTTATAACTTACAATAAAAAAACAATTTATTCAGATATAAACAGTCTTTCCCATAAAAACGATAAATCTTTCAGTAGAAAATAAGTAAAAAAAATATGTACCAGCAATGACCTAAGCGCTGTACATCCAACTCGTTTGTATACCGATCAACATGTATTGCTCTCACTGCTCAACCAGGCCCATTTTTATCATCGAATTATCCAAGCGAACGGCGCATGATGCAACAGCAGCCATTTGCTTCTCCACCGCCGACAGTCGCTCGTCGAAATTCTGTAAACGAGCCGAGAGCGCCGTAAGAGCCGTCATCCTACTGTCAATAGCTGATAAACGCGCCTCCAAATCCGTGCTCTTAGCGTCGAGCCTACGTCCGACTTCCCCGAAATTTTTCTTCAACAAATCGTCGATTTTCCTCAACAGCCCATCGGACTCGCTGCCGCTCGGCCCCTCGTGCGTCTCCAGCTTGGTCTTCTCCAAACATCCGCCGCAGCTTACCGATCGAATTTCGTGGTCTTCATCGCGGCGCTCGATGCTGCAATTGTCGGCCGTTGCACAGAAATGGTGATAGACTCGGCTGCACGTGCCGCAGCCGAGGGTGGGCGCCCTTCTCGTGTTGTTGCAATTCGCGTAGGCGCAGAGAAAATTATTCGGCCCTTTGATCCGGCTATTGTTGTTCTGCATTTCGTCTTTCTTTTTGTTGTTTAAACGCGGCCTCGATCACAAGTGTTATCCGCGACTGGCAAGATACGCAGGCTGACATTAAATTTAACGAAATAAGGATAAGTTACGAAAGATAAGTTTATCGACAGATAAATAGATATAAATTGCAGATGTATCATAGATATATGTTTTTGGTGAAAAAAACAAAAACATGTTGCAATTATTTTGAAAAAGTTGCTATAACGTAAACAAATTTTCTTACGAGGAAAAAATAAAAAAAATTGATATACTAGATTATCGATGGAACACATCTATTTCCGTCTCTCGAAGCAGAGATTTATGACGTAATAAATCGAGAAGCGTTAATATTTTACAACTTGGAAAAGCTTAATTTAAAACTTAAATGGGAAGCACGTGTATGTCTGTGCAGCACTGGGTCTGCGTGCCAAGGTCATTGATTCCTCGCGGCCCTGGTTCCGGCTTGGACTATGTGGGCCGTGTAGAGTGGCGCGCGCGCGTGAAAGTCTGTATACAGTAAAAAAAGAAATCTACGCGATCGCTATTATTAAGGAGAAATAGTTTTCTCGGCCTGCGTCATCGATGCGCTTGAAATTTTCAAATCTAGTCTACGCGTTTTTACCCTTTTTTTTAGAAGCTAAATACCCTTTTTTGAACTATTTTCGTTGGCAAATAGTTTAAAACAATACTTTGCAATTCCACTAAAAAATATCTTAATCATATTAAATATTTGGATCGAAAGATCTTCCTTTTTCTCTTCGTCTGGTATTTTAAAAAGATTTTTCCGGTCAATAAACGCTCAACGTCACGTTTACATACCAAACACGAGTAAATCTTTAATTTCCAAACATTCCGTTCTTTTTTACGTTGATACAGGCAAAGTACTCTCGGTTCGTCATGTTTATTTTGTGTGTATACGCGGGCCTATAGGAAATACCGAGGAGTAGACCGTCTGAAAAAGAAAGCGACACACAAACTGATTCAGCGTCGCCGGGAATCCAATCCGGAATCTTCCGTTTACACAACACGGTGATACTTTTTATTGAGTTATCGATGACGATATATGCCCCCCCTACGTCAACTCAATAACTTTTTCTCCGAATGACCGGCCTTTTAAAATGTACTCGTTAAAAAAGAACGTTCCTTTTTTTCCCCATTGCAAATAAACAATTTTCTTTTTTTCTCGCGTGTTTTACACGAGTCATCTCGACATTGTTCTTTTATTATTCACCGAAACGAGCGTATTGATTTGAATAGTCTTTAGAAACAAAGTCGCTCGCTAAAAATCATCTTTTGCGTGCGCAAACACGACCGTTCAACCTCTAATTTTGAAAAAAAATCAAATTTTCAAAAACCCCTCTAAAAAACTTGCGAATAACATTAATCACCGAACACTTGGGTACTCTAAAAAAAAAAACAATGAACAAGAAAAAAAAACAATATACCGACAAGCGTTTTAGTATAAGCTCAAGCGTGTATAGACATCGGGCAATCTTGGCCGCGACGACGTCGAGTCCCCTTCCCTCTTCGTCCCTCTCCGTTTCTGCCGCAGCGGCTCCGCGAGAGCGGCAGTGGGCCATATACACAGAGCGAGAGAGCAGCTAGCACATAGGCTCTCGCGTTTATGCGGGGGGGCTCGCGCGTCTTCATTTAGCGGCGCGGCGGTGCGGGGCCGGCCGGCATATCGGAGCGTCGTCCGGAGGCGGCTCAGTCGAGCCCGCGACTTGGCGCGGGTCGCGCATTTCCCCGAGACGGACGGGCGCTCTCGAAAAAGAGAGGCCAACGTATAGTGCTCGCGATAACGTTATCACCGGCCCTCCCCACCCGAACAACCCGCCTGGAGAACGCAAGCTCTCGATATATACGTGCTGACTTCCGTGCGCGCACAGGCTGTTCTTTTTTACTTCCCTCATCGGGCGCAAGTTCGGCCAAAGTTCTCGCGAAGCTGACGTCTCATTATGTATAGAAGGGGTCGCCCGCGAGTGCGTGAGTCATTGTCATCCGGGATATATACGCCGAATCAAGTGTGCGCGAGAGAGAGAGCGAGAGATGGACACTATATGGGCCGGCTGACGTGTTTTGTTATTTTAGCCCACTCGTTGGGCTTGGGGCGCTCAGCGCTTCCGCTTGGACATATTTCTGGTTTGTATTTATCTCGCTCTGGCGACAGCTCCGAAAAATCTTATCGGCTCTCCGATCGTTTCATCGCTCTATACACAGCCGCGAACTCTATAATATCCAGCGGGTTATTAAACGGCGATTTGCGTCACTCTCTCTATGTACTGTTTTAATAATTACGCCTGGTGTTTGCCGAGTAGTCAGGCAGACGACGACGAGAACGCCTGTAGTTTCGAGTAAGAGAGGAAAAAAAAGCAGGCCTGATAAATTGTACAAGTTGCTCCGTGTCTGTGCGCGCGTGTATGTGTGGGTGTACGTGTCTGAGCGCCCGCGTTTCTGTGTACGAGAGAGCGCGGGGAGAGAATCGTATATACGCGGCTTAATCAGTGGTATTAACGACGATTATGCAAGATTTTAACTTTTCCATGTGTGAGAGAGCGCGTGTGATCATAACGCGCGCGAAGTTGATATTTATTCGCGCGTCGGCCCACGGTATTTCACTGGAGGCTATATATTTATGTGCATTTAACATTACACAAAGCGATATTTATCATATTTGCCGATTGCGCTTCGTGTAATCCGCAATAATAAAGCCGCATAGGTATACGGTTGAAATCCTAACAACGACGCGATCCGAGAAACTCGAAAGTACAAAAATAAAAAACTTTGCTCCGAACGAAAAGAAGGAGGAGCGGCACGAAAACACATCGGGACGATGATGAGACGACGCTCTAACTTGTTGCGCACGCGCTGCGAGTCTTCGCGAGTGCCCGGAAAGAAATAAAAAAACAAGGTGGAAGAAAAAGAAATACAGACGGCCGAAAGCGATGACGGTCTCTCTCGGGCATAAAAAAAGGATAGAACGAGAAAGAAAGAGAGATGAGTGCGAGGACGGTGCGATGGAGGAAAAAAAAAAGATCCTCGGCGGGACATTACGTCAGCGGAGGCATTCTCGGCTAGAACTTTCCGAACGCCGTCGTCGACGACTACAGCAACCTTATCCAAGCTTTGTCGGCGAGTACGTCAGCCACACGGACGCGCGAATACGGACATACAGATGCGCGCATCGCAATGCTCGCGAGTTCGTTGTCTCTGTGCTGCTGTGCCGCGCATGTATACATACAGCACACATAAGGCAGAGCTCTCTAGTGCCATAGAACAGCGCGCGATGACATCATCGACCGACGTGTGTGCGCGTGAGGGATTCCGGGAAAGCCGGGGCCTCGAGATCGCCGCGGTTTAAATCTCGCGCTCGCCGACCGATCGGTCCGAGTTAAGTCCCAACCACTTGCCGGGATACACAGCGTATATAGAAGCTCGCACTGTTTGCCGTTAAAATCAGCGCATCGATTCAAAACTGTTACATATACCCGGCTAACGAAGAAGCAAAAGAATTATTATCGCGGCGAAGCGAGAGAGCAGCCGAGTAGCCGTAGGCTGAAAAAAAAACCGAGAGAGAGAGAGAGAGAGAGAACTGACAGTAATCGGGATGACGCACTCGCGAGGGACGCTATATAGGCAGACGTCGGCAAAAAGTGCCCGGTGTGGATCGGGGCGTAAGATTAGGCTCGGGAACGACAAAAAAATAGCGAGCGCGAAATCGCTCTTTTTCTATCTATCTATCTCTCACGCTAGAGTGCTATACGGATCCGCGAGTGTGTGCCTGTGTACTAGGCGCTAGGAGGACGTAGAGAGTGCGCGCGTCTTGACAGTGACCCACTTGCGCCGAGCGGCCAGTTCCGCCTGCGCTCCAACGCTCCTGGGAAAACCGAAGCGCGACTGCTGCACTCTCCCCCTCCCTCGTTGGATTTCTCGCTTTCCAGTTGTGCGCTTGCTGCTGCATTTCGGTATTAGTCGTTGTTATGTGATTGTCGGCAAGCACGAAGGACTTTTTTTTATTCGAGATCCTTTGAGAGCTTTTTTTTTGTTAATTGCAAATTATTGTTTGTATCAGAAAATATTTTTATTTATCTTTTTTTTAATTGGGAATTTAGAGATTCTTGTAAGGTGGCAGTTTCTACTTGACAATGTATTTGTAGAATGTTTTTTTTTGTGCAAAATTAAATGTGCTATCTTTTTTTTTTCAAAGTGAATCGTGCCAATCGGATTCCAGGTAAAATGAATTATCATAAAGTTTATCGATAAAAAATACAAAGTCATCGTGACATTCAGCAATGCAATATAAATGCAATTAAACATGAATTATTGACAGTGATCTGAGTTTCATGTAAACAATGTAGAGAATACTTGTACCCAAAGTTTATGTTTGCGTTTAATTAATCAGCCAGGTAATTTAAAAATATACTATATTTTTCTTTATAAATTAATACTTTAATCATCTTTATATGTGTACCATTAAAAAGTCCCAACAGAGCGTGAAATAAATCATTACTCACTGATAATTACTGATAATAACTGGCAAAATTTTTTTTTATAAATTATCAAATAGTTATCAGAATTAAATCACGGTCGAAATTTTGAAAGAAGTCGAGTTATTAAAATTTACTCAAATTTCAGATCTTTGTTAGAGAAACAGAAAATAATAAGGTATTGTTCTTTTCATTAAAATATACATAAAATATCAACAGGTGTTTTGACTCCTCCAATCGTGCAGGTAGTTTCGCTAAAAGCGCGACTTTCAATACAAATCTATTTTTAAATTCCTTTTATCGTATTTATTTAATTACGCGATAAGCATAACAAAAATTTTTCGAACCATTCCCAAGACTTTTATAAAATTCTTTTCAACTTACGAAAAGTTACAAACATCAAAAATAGCCGAAATCCCAATCTAATCATCAATAATCCTCACAAGCTAAAGCAGCCACAATCGCTTTAACAAAAATCCAACTCGTATCAATATCATCCCTCCAAAGCTGTATTTTTAAATCACGACCTTTAAGCCATCAGCTTTTCGTTTGTGCAGACAAAAGAGCGTCTGGCTCGTCTGATGACACACGGCCGTTACTACTTGACGATCGATGCGCCGGCTTATTTTTTCGCCAACCCATAACGGCTTTGCGCGTAGAAAACATCCGACAGGGATATAATGGTCTCTCCAGCGCGTTCCCACAGGATCTCTTTGCCCTGCCGTCAATGAGAAAGAGAGAGACAGAGAGAGATAACGAGCAAGAGAGGGAGAGAGCCACGTAAGCGAGTCATGCGAACGGCGATTCATCGACGGAAATACGCGCGTATAGCTTCGGGGGCTCTCTCGTTCCCTGTGACTCGCACTTTTCGCATCCAAAGATTGTCGGAGAAAATTCCGTTTAACCTGTCTCTTCAAACTTTTGCAATATTGCCTCTCCTCCTTGACGAGCTTCTCTCTCTCTCTCCTTTGCTAAACTATTTTTATCCTGAGAATGAGTGATTTGGAATTTGTGGTCGTTTCTTATATATACCTACCGATGCATGACTGACCTTTTTTTTCTCCATTGAAAAATAACAGATTGATTGATGCTCGTGCATGTGTGTGTGTAAAACTAATAATTGACGGCGTTTAGATCGTTTTTTCTTCCCTCGCGGTCTCCTTGAGCTTATGTAGGCAATCAACTATTTTTCGTTTAATTGAATTTTAATGCAACTTGTACAATGTACAAACGATTTTAGATGATTTCGAAATGATTAACAGGATCGCATCTATGAAGAATTTATTTTGGTTTCTTTTGCTTTTTTTTAATAGCCGATATAAATAGATAACTGAAAAAATGTATCAACAAACTATCGCGTGAATTGCTGTAAACAGATAAAATCAAAGATTAAAGTAGCGGGAATTGCAAAAGTCACTATCTCATTTTTGTTACACCCGCGCGGAACCAATTGATAAGGATTTTATCAATGATATGCGAATAACAAGATCCAAACTCAATATTTTATCATTTTCATATAAGGTATAGAAAAATTCGGCATTATTACTTGTTAAGCATTAATTTTAACGCTTGTCATAAAACAAACTTAATATTTCAAATTACTCTAGTCAATATTTTATTTTGAATAAAATTTACATCAACGGCATCGGTTAAAACCGGATCTATTTGAGTTTGATAGACTGAACTTGACACGTGTTATCACAATTACTTCGATGGAATTTTATGCCTTTATTTCATTTTTTACGGATTAAATAATTCGAAATAATTCGTTATGACAATCATTATGCGCACGTGCAAATAAGACTAGGACATTCTTAGATTAATTCGTGCCAATAGTTTCACGAACAATTAGTCCACCGACGCAACAAATGCTATTGACGTCCGCGTAATTTTTACCTGTTACGAATTGTATTACAATTATTTTCTAAAAAACAAAAGTTAGTTATACAACAAACATATCGCGCAGACAGGCCGCCGACTTATCGCTCGCCGAATAAATTAAAATAAAAAAAAAAAAAATAAAAGGAAAGAAAAAGTCGATAAGATAAAAGCCCCTGTTAATAGCCAAGCTTAGCTCGCTTAATCGCTTGTATTAAAATGGAAAAATCAAAATCCGCATTTTAACCGCGACAATTACCAATTTTTCAAATGACAATAACGACGCTCTATACGTAAATGAAACAGTTGAGTAAAGTATCGTTTCAGCAGAGTAGACCAGGATCGTTCGATCTGCGACCAGGGATAGAGGGGGCTTGAAGAAGAGCGCGCGGGAGAGCACGGAAGGATCGCGCGCGCGCGCGCGTCATAGTCAGCGTTTGATCAAGTACATTCCAGCTGGGGCCGGCGCTCGTAAAGTCTCATTTGAGATTCATGAACAAAGTGAAAGGCGGGGAATTCCCCGACCTCCGCCGGCCCGATATACTACTTCCTCGTGCTCCCCATGCCGGGGCGCGCGACTCTCTGTGTGTATCTGTGGTAAGCCATGTGTGCGTGCGTCTATAGAGGTGCATAGAGGCACCTGTACCTATAGGTGCGCGAGTAAGAGCTGCTGCAGCCTCCGCAAAAGAGACACCGTAAATCTCTCTGGCGGCTAGAGCCTGGCATTTGCTTTCTAAAACATCGCGAATGACTGATGCGGGGCCACGAAATCGGGGACAATGACGGGGGAGAGAAAAAGAGAGAGAGAGAGAGAGAGAGAGAGAGAGAGAGAGAAACGCTTGTATAGGGGCAGCTGTGTGGTGGGGGAGGGAGAGAGAAGGCTCGTGTCGCGGTGACGGTGCGACGACGACGAGAGGGAGTGCGAGAGAGAGGCTGAGCGCGCGCTCGCGGGCCTATAGGCGTTGCTGGGAGGAAAAAAAAGGAGGGGAACAGGAGAGCAGGAGTCACGAGGAGCTAGGCTCTCTTAGCGAGTCGCGCGCCGATCGCCTATGCCGCGACGATTCTAAGCGCACCCGTGGATAGACAGCAGAGAGACCGGCCAGATGACGTTCCCTCTCTCGCTCTATACATATGCCAGCTCTATATACGAGAGCGCGAGAGGACAACGTTGAGGATCGTCGACGGGGGCGAGCTATGCGCACGGGCGAAGTTGTCATCGGCCGTTCTTTTAAAATCGGGCAACTCGGGCTCTTTAGTCTCTTCAGCGCTTGCTGTGCGTATGTTTTGATTATTACGCACCTGCGCGGGGATGACGGGGCCGAGTTCAACGACAACACCGGTCGGTGGGACTTTCGTCCGTTTGCAAAACTCGCCGTTCTACAGCCGGACCTTATCTACTGATGACCAATAGGATATATACATGTATTGCGATCTTTATTTTATTATTATGTATAATTTTGGCGTTTTCATTGTATTAAACAAAATCACAAGGTATTGCGATTTTAAAATAAATCACACTGGAAAAACACGCGTAAATTTCGATCGACCGGTCTTAAAGATACAGCTGTTTCGAGCTTGTTGATAGAGAGCATTAATTATTCTAGTGTAGATAAGATGCGTATATAAACTTCTGTACTTATCACGTTCGAGCAATTGAATTTAATTAAGGCGCGTTTGTAAACTGTTCGTTATGAAACACACGATCTGCAAATTTCTTCTGAATTATCGACCCTTGGCAACGAAGAATTCCAACTTTCTATCTAAAGCTACTCGCACGCGCGCGTGTACATCTGAAATCGTGTCCAAATGGAAAAACTACTCGACTTATCTTGTGTACATGTAACAATTACACACTATATGTATATGATTATACTTTATGTAAATAGCCAACATTTGAATAAAATAAAATCAACCATAACTTTTTCCCTCGATGAAAAATCCAATCCAACCGCACAAGATTCTAATTTTCATTACCCACCCACAAGATTAACAACAAAGTACAATAACCTCAAGAACCACAGCGAGAGAGAGAGAGACGCAACATGAGCAGCAGAGACCGGTTGATTCAGTGCGTCCTCTGGAACAAGTACATCGGCGAAGAAAGAGGGGGTAGAGAGAGAGAAAGAGAGAAGTTGAAAAGCAAAGATTACGCAGACTGTGGTCACGCGTCCGCCGAGTGCTCTCGTCGATAAAGTCGAGAGCGAAAAGGCCCGGTAAGGCACACGCACACAGCGAGAGCGAATTGCATCGGTTTTCTACCAAGCCATCGAGGAAACATCGCGGACAGTCCAGACGATTCGCGCACTTGCTAGTCTCCGGCCTCGCTCGGCCCTGGTTACACGCTGAACTTGGCCGACGTCTTTGTGTCTCTGTTTGAGCCGCGAGGCAACAGGTCTTTTGGCGAGAGACACGACAACGGTGAGTCTATAGTTATATATATATACCAATGAGGGAATGACAGTAGACGCGCGTGTGAGCAAGTTGGATTTATTTTACTATTTATTTATTTTTTAAAAGCACCTGTATTCAATATGCTAAGAGTTTGTTTTTTGTTATTGATGAATTTATTCGTTTTCATTTGATATTATTCTAACGTTAAATTGTAACGAAAAAAAATATATAGATGGCATAATTAAGAACAATAAATACGCTTATCACAATTGCGTAGGGAAATATGAGTAAACTAATAAATTTAGAATTTTAATACTTGAGTAAAAAAAAATCTCCTAAACTTTTCCCTAATCAATATTTTCCCTTCGAAGTTTCTTAACGAAATAAGCTCCGGGAAAATATCGTGCAGTGAAAACTCCAAGAGACACAACTATACCGCTCACTGTACAGAGTAAATCCCCGATAACGTCGTCGGTCAGTTTGACACGAGTGACGAGCGGCGCCGGAATAAACAAAACACACACGCCGCGAGCAAGTGATCACCGAGTGCTTTACATTATAGAGAGAGAGAGAGAGAGAGAGAGAGAAAGAAAGACTGGGATATAATGGATAAGGCTCGCACGTCGCTCCTCGCCGGCGCTTGTCCCCTGCCTAAAAAGGTCGACCAGCTGAAGCTCCAGCCCAACCCCGAGGATAAAACAAGCAAACTGCCGAGCAATGAGATCAGCAACGCAGCTGAAGAGATGGAAGTGGAGAACGAGCGGCCGCAAAAGATACCGGTTATCGAGGAGAGCGTGAGTCCTTATATTCCCCAAGCTCGAGTATTTATAGACTTACGGTTGGACGCGTTCTGGTGTAGGAGTACAGCAAACCCGCGAACGCAGCGGTGCCGCGGACTCGTCCGCCCCGAGGTCCACCAGCTCTGGATTGCCGGCCAATAGTACTTGCGAGTCACCTGGTGCCCTCGCTGCCGATCGGACTGTTCGAGGTGTTGGCCGAGGCGATCGAGGCCGCTACCGGCAAGCCTGTCGTGCTCGTACACGAGGCCAGGCCGGACAGACCAGTCGCTAAGGACGTCGTGGATATCGGTATACACGAATTGTTTTATTTTGTATTCTGACGATAACTAGATCATTGTTTCTGTAGCGATCCTACCTGCTGGAGAGACCTGGGACAGCGGCAACCTCCTGCCGATCAGCTTCGTTTTCGAGCATCGTCTGAACAAGACCTTCTCGCCGGGTGTCTATGCCGACGTCGTCGTCGCCACGGACAGAGCCCCGCACGTCGAAGTGAGTCTATATACACTTGCAACGTGAAAAGAAGCGAGCTATTTTGGAGTATAATTATTGGTGTGTCGTAGGACATAATGGATCTTCGGGGGCACAGGTGTGCCTTGCCGGACAGGAGGAGAACCGTCGGAGTAGCCACGCTGCTGTTCAACCATCTGCGAGGCAAGGGCGAGGGCCCGGCTTTCTTCGGCAACACATTGGGTTTGTTATTTTTCGATGAGACACGCAGATGCTACTGGGTTATCGGGATAAAAACGGACGTTTTAATGACTCTTTCAGACGCGAACTCGCAAGTTGCAGCTTTACAAATGGTCGCGGGTAAGCAAGTCGAGGTTTGCATACTCGAGTCGCCGGTCATTCGCTATCACAGAAAATCACTGCCCGGAGTTTATTCTCTGCACATACTGAGCAGTTTGGGACCGTTGCCACCTTACCCCATCGTAATAAGCAAAAACATGCCGGGTAATTATTTCAATTTTTTTACATCATTATTCGCGTATTTCGATCGCTTATGTTTATCAAATATCGAATATCACGGGTATTACAGACGAAACGACGAGGAAGATAAAGGATTATTTGCTGAATCTCCGGCAAGACCCGGAGTGGATTGAAAAATTCGCCGCCTACAGCGTTTTGGGATTTGCCGAGTACGACAAGAACTTTTATGAAATACAGGATATAAAGTCTGTAGCGACCAGTGCTCCGTATTATTAAAGTTACGTATTCCGATGTTTCTCGTAATCGTAACTATGTCAATTCTTTTTTTTCATCTAATGATACGCAACTTTGAATATATGATTTATTTGAAAAAAACTTTTTTCTAACATTTTTTTATTATTTTGTTGTATAAATAAAATTTGTATCTTATTGTTTAAATAATCTGTTTGTTTATTAAGACAATTTATTGTTTTTAGGTATACTGTGTGATATTTTAATCCACATTCTGATTGGCAAAAGCTTATCAGAATGAGGAACAAAAACTTCTGCATCCTACTCGTTTTAGTAAATAAAAATTCCATTATTATTGTTTTTGAAAAACTATTTTATTTATCGATTTTTTTTACATTCGATACCAGTCTATATCTTTATCACAAGTAAATATAATGCAATTCTAAATAAAATAACGAGAAAAATGATTTATTGATTTTTTGGCAAGATTCACTGGGTTCAATAGTTTGCCTTTTCCGACGTTGTAAGATTTACGAAGTATAACAATAACTTTTAGGATACTTACACAGAAAATAAAATTTGAAGCAACCAGTGCTTGACATTATTAAAATTGTATCTTGTACTTAAGAATATTTAATTATCTCGTATTTACAACTTTGTTATTCAACAATATTGTTATTCACATGATTATTTTGCTACTTATGGTAGAGTATTTTTTTATTTACAATTGCATACAAGTTTGTGTACAAAGACTTCTTAAGTAGCAGTATGGTTTGTAGATTATTTTTTTACTATTCAGTTAAAAATTGTTTTACAGAGCCATTTTATGGTAAACCTGTAAAACAAATTTATAGGAAGTGAAAGGAACTAATTTAAAAAAAAAGATATTTATTTCTGTTTAAGAAAGCTTATGATACAGCAAAAAATCGCAAATTTGCGATTGGCACTTCAAAATAATAAATATAAATCATAACGAAATATTCAATAATTTACAATCATTCAATTCTTGTATATAAAAAAAACCTTGCTTTGAAAATTTTCAACTGTAATTGGTTTAATGTGCCGCAAACATAAACATTAATCAAGCGTGAATTAGGCAAAATACTCGATACGAGTTTTTAAATTCAAAGTACCTCAGTCACTATATGCATGTTGAGTTCATATTTTACATATATTTAATTAACTTTCGTCTAAAACTAATTACAATTAATTTTGTACTAGCTTTTATTCATACAACCACCAGTTCATTCTGTACTACCAAAAATTGGGTTGTAATTGTCCTTTAGGTGGTGGAATTGTGCCCTGCTTGAAGGCGTTATTTAAAAACTCTCCAAGTCGACTTACAGGTGCACTCTCAACAGGCATAAAATTTTTTAATTTTTCATAGTATACATTTTTTATCATGGTCAATAATTTTGGAAATTGTGTAGGGTACGTTTTCCACAAATCATTTCCTGTAACTTCCAACATAACATATATCAAAGTAGCACAAATATCAGCTATATCACTTCTTGGTTCTAAAATGAGGAAAATCCTTAATTACTAGAACGTTTTTGAAACTATTTTTTGTAAATTTTTAACAAAAAGTATATTACCCATATTTACGGTGGCTGCAAGCCATCTCCAAGCGTTTGCAATCCCATGAGGATGAGGTTTGTTAACTCCTTGTCTTTGTCTTGTCACTAGGATTGAAGCATAAAGATACATAAAACCTCCAAGTCTTTTCCAAAATTTATCACTTGTTTCTGGGGTTCCATCCTCACTATATTTACAACCAAGTGATTTATAATAATCTTCTTCCGATTGGTCATTTCTTGGCATGAGAAAGACAGGAACGAAAAATGGACTAGTATTCCGAAATCTTGTCAATAGGATCTTACCAAAATCTGGCCAGTCATTCCAAAGTGCTACAACAATTGCAGCAAATGGAAAAGCTAATTCTGGTTTAGTTGAAATACTTGTATCTCCTTGATCCTGTTAATTAATATTAGAAAAATTAAAAAAGATAAGTTAATACAGACAAATTACAAACTAATTACTTACCAAAATTTTCTGAGCTAATAAATTCTTTGAAAAAGCTTCAGCTTGAGGATTAAGCAAAATATTGGGTTGCCCTTTTCCAGACAAAAATAATCTTAGTTTATCATATTTATCAACCAATTGTTCGCGACTTACGTGGGAAATGGAATTCACTGTTATGTTTAGCGTTTTCTGACATTCAAATTTAAATTTTTTCATGGCATCTGATTTTACAAAATCACTATAGGTCGATGAAAAACTTTCCAAAAAACATTTGCTTTCTATAAATATTTGATAAGATTCCATATCAGGGTAGATAGATGATTCTTCTGGTTGTTCACCTGAAATGTAGATACTTTCTTAGTTATAAAATTCAAAAGTATAATTGAATTAAAAACAAAATTGTTACTTGTAGGAACTTCAGCAGGAACTGCCGTAATTGTTACTGTTTCTTTTGGAGTATTTGGATATTGCGGCGGTTGGGAAACTGCAGAATCCACCTCTGATACTTGTTGATAGGCAGGTTGTACATTTTGAATTTGTTGCTCACTAGCTTGTTGAGCTAGCTTTGCAGCTTCTTCCATTTGTTTTAATCTCAATGCTTCTTCTTGAACTTGAAGTTCTGCTTGTTGTAATGCTAATTCTCGTCTAGCAATTTCTTCATCATATGCTGCTTCAATTTTTTCTGTAAAAATTAATTTCAATTATATAATATAGACAATAATATAGAGAAAAAATATGAACAACTATTTTTCAATGTATTAATTAGTTTTGAAAGTTATTTTAATATATTCACCAGCATCACTTTTGAATGATAAAACAAGCTTATTATTATCCTGCTCAATAATTTCAGCCATTATTAAATCTACTGGAGTAAGTTTTCCTGCCTGTAAATTAAATTTGCAATTGTACAGTGTTTCGTTTTAGTAATGTTTTGCTAAGGGATATTTACCTTTGCCTTTTCATTAATAAGTTCTAACTGACTATTCAGATCTTTAATTGTTTCAGCGTAAGAAGCCAACAGTCGATTAACAGAATTTTTATCTTTGTAACTTTTGGAAGCATTGATAATATCTTTCCACTGAGTATGAAAATTTTCTTTATAAGATGTAACTTGTTTCAACATTTCTTCATTTTCTTTTTGCCTTTGTCTTTCTAGTTCATTTTTCTTATCAATTTCTAATCGTGCCAACTGTTCTTCTTCAGCCTCCAACCTTGCTAATTTCTCTGCAGCTTCTTTCTCCTTTTGGATAATCACTCTTGCCAATAGTACTGACAATTCCTCTTGCAACATCTTTTGACTCCTTTCCATTTCTTTCTTTTTTTTCTCAACAACTTTCTACATAACAAAAAAAAATTGTATTACATATTTTAAAATCATTGAAATATTTTTAAAAAACAGATAAATCTTGTTTGTGGCATGTACCTTAACATTTTCTCTTCTCTGAACTTCATTTTCTAGCAGGATTTTTTTGATTGAAAATGTTACATTACTTCTGGAAGCTGGGGATCCATTTACAGGGGGAGTATTTGTTTTTGAGTTATCAATATCATTCGAGTTGTTAGCATCATTTTCGTGGTCGGCATGTGGACCAAGAGTTACTTTGTCAAAATTACCCGATACTCGCGCAGCTTTGTTAAGAATAGAAATTTTCAGACAGTCAAAATCAGTTGTGACGTCGTTGATAGACGATAAATTGTGCTAAAAATAAGAACAAAGTTATAATCCACCGTATAGATAAGTTGAAGCTCTTTTATAAATAAACATCGTAGCGATGAGATCCAAACAAATGAAAGTAAATACCGAATTGTTAAAACTGCTCGTTCCATTTCTTACGATGGTTACCCTCCTTTCGGATTCCTTTCTTGGATCTTTTTTCGAAGACATGTTTTTGCCAAAAAGAAAATTCTCTGTTGCGTCAATTATTGCATTATTATTTGGAAAACGATTGTAAACATAACCTTGCACCTCTACTCCGGCACTTGTTCACCCGTCACACAAAACTTTCCCTCCAACTCATGGTTTTTACACCAGAAATGCGCGGGTCCTGTGTATTACTGTGTTAAAGAGCAGTCAAGGGTCCGTGTTTATCAAAAAATTAATGAAAGTCACTGTACAATATATAAAATGTGTAAAATGTTTTCTGTATAAAATACGGTACAAATTGCATGCAATGAGCAGTAGGGTCGGACGACGCACAGATAAGGTTAGGCGAAGAGATGAACGTCGGAAAACGACGATCATGTGCGAGCGTCAGAAGTTTCCGAAAACACAATTCGGCTTTGCACGTTATGTGTATAAACTAAGTGGGCTAATTATAAGCGCGAGAACTCGCTTACACAAAGTGCGTTTTTGGATTTCGGAAAATTAGGCGATTCGACCGATGTGCTAAATACTCCAAAAGTTCTTTACAATAACATTAAAGAGAAAATTGCCGTTTCAAGTTGTCTTATTCTAATATTTTTATATTTCTACACGAATTAAATTATTGCGCCTTATAAGGTACGAAATAAAAATGACGTTCTCATTTAGGCAGCCGGCGTTTTAAATCTAAAAATGGTACGCATCGGGCATATATAAACGCGTTTATAAACATGTATATCTTGTGCCGGGGGGCCGGCTATAAACAAACATATTGGAGCAGACGCGCATTTAAATCTAGACGCACAAACGTACACACAAATTGATGAATTTTAAACCCTGGTCATCCGTTTTGAGTCACGTTATTGAAACAGCGTGAGTCAAAGGTAAATTCTTTTTAAAATATGGCTTATGAAAAATGTGACTATTAGCAGGTAATTTTGTTCGACAATAAAGAACAAATTTTTTATGGATATTGTTAAAATTTTCTTCGAATAGTGGTAACGACGTATGAAAAAGAAATTTATGAAAAAAAGGCGTAGCCGAATATGCGAAAGTAAATCAGGGCAAAAATTTGCTGGGTTTCATTATTTTCGTAAACTTATTTTTGAAAAATCGATTGTACCTTATCGCTGCTTTTTTTTACATTACTGAAAAAATTAAAGAAAAACATAATAAATTTTAAATTTCTCACGTTTAAAGTTGAGTAATTATCGGCAAATATTTTACTTGAAAACTTGTATTATTTTTTTATTCTATCAGATTAGGTCAAACTAATTTGTCAGCAGGACAATTTCGGCTAAAGTTTGGTATTTGTATTTGATTGTCGTCATTCGTATGTGTGTACAACATTATTTGCCCATATAGAAACCACTTTGTTAGCCTTACAGAGCGAAAGTGCTTTTTTTTCGTCGTAAATCAATATTTTTTTCCCTCTAAAATCTAAAATCCATTATATTAGCACAACTACAAGAAAATAATAGTCAAATTCACTAGGACAATTTCATTTTCAAGTAAGACTGACACGTTCGATATCTACAGAAGATAAACTTCAAGATTTGTACTAACAGAAATAAAATTACAGGTCTTTAGCTGAAGTATAAGGATACAGATTAGGCTTATTCAGTAATGACGTCACTGAAGGACAATTACAAATGCTCGCAAACGGAAAAAGAAAAATGCCGAGTGAAACGGCAGGAAAAC